>JAAXYX010003668.1:0-13818 GCA_036851915.1 Ptenothrix huangshanensis | reverse complement strand
TATTTTCAATTTTCATGTTATTTACGTTGAGCAATAAAGATTCGAATAAATGAAAAACATTTTCGTAAGCATATTTTTAAGTTTGCTCACGATAGCCTGCCTCTAAAGATAGCCGGCGTCTAAAGATGGCCGGGGAGAAGAGGCAATATTTACAATCATAGCCCGGGCTATAATTAGAAGTTTTACGGTAGTTATATTATATATATATTATAAAATACATTATATATGTGTATTTTAGTAACTCTGAAAGAACCTATTTATCCCTCACCGGGGTAAAGCAAGACGTGGATTTACTGCCTCTTTCCATGTAGTTTTAGAAAAAAATTATCTGCATTAGCATACATACTTAGTAGACAACAATTTGAAAGATACTATTAAAACAAAAACAAATTATTTCACCGAAAAAGTTTCAAAACAGGAATATTTTGAAAAACTCATAATTTGTATTTCAGCGCCCATTTCACTTGATCACGCTTAATGACAGTGGCGAGTATCTAGGTATAGGTATACAGTGAAATCTCATTTTAATAACGACTTCCGTTATCACGTCAATTTCGCTGTAACGACGGCACATGTCCTCCCCGTAAGCGAACCTGTCGTTGGACGTTATAGGGTCTATAACTATAATGTCATCTCCCTATAACGACCGATAAAATTGGTCCCCTGAGGTGTCGTGATATCGAGATTTCATTGTATGTTTTTCGGTACTGGACTAAGGTGTTCTCTACTCAAATTTTCTTCCCTACCTGAAAGTCTAAGGTGTTCTCTACCTCCAAAATCTTCTCTACCCCACTGTCTACGGTATTCTCTACCTTGAAACCCTTCTCTACCCACTGACTAAGGTGTTCTCTACCCCAGTAGTTTAATACAGTAAGATTAATAAGTAGACAAAATTTTTGAGGTAGAGAACACCGTGGACAGTGGGGTAGAGAAGGGTTCCAAGGTAGAGAACACCTTAGTCTCTGGGGTAGAGAAGGGTTTCGAAATAGAGAACACCGTAGACCAGTACCTGTTTTTCTACAATATGCCATGGAACTTGTAAGTTACTAAGGACTACTTAGCGAAAACAGCACTGATCAAAATCCTTACCAATATTGGTATCCACTGCATTTGTAGACATGTTATGAGAGCTTCAAAAGCAGGTAACTGAAGAATAGTTGGAGCAGAATAATTTTCTAACGAACTGAAACCACTTAACTTTTTGTTCAATTTGCCAATTCCACAAACAATTTTATCTTCAAGAATTAAAAGCTCGCTCTGACCACACATGAAGGGAATTTCATCTGCTGCATCGTTCCAATCAATGGCATCATAATGTATAGGCTTCGATTGGGTATTCCGAGAAGCTATACTGAAGAGCTTCAAAACCTTAATTCTGTCTTCGGTTGTCCTCATTCTCATACCGTAAACTAAGTCAACAAATAATCCTGGTGTAAATACTGGTGCTCCAAATTCTTCGCCATGCAAAATGGCATCAGTTTGAACTAACTGTGCCCAACGTAACAAATCCCGCAAATTAAAATCCCACGGCGACCCTCTCAATCCGAACAAGCCAACTGAACAAACATTATAATGCAATATTTCGGAAAAATTCGTCATCAGATAAATTAATTCTTTTGGGATTGTGGGAAACGACGAATTCAGCACGAAATTTACATCTTCGGAACTTAAGGGCTGAACATAAACGTTAGTAAAGCGATTGAGAAACGATTTGGGCAGTCCTTTCCGAGCTCCTCCTTGCTTCATGGGATTTTGACAAGCAAATATTCTGCTCGAGCCTAGAGCAACTTTGAAGGAGCGATTTAATTCAGGAATGAATATTTCACCACGATGATCTAGACATGCATTAAGTCCCTCTAGCACTGACTGTGAAGCTAGATTCAATTCATCCAACAAAATCCAGGACTGATTTTTTAATGCTTGCAGAAGGGGTCCATCTCGCCACGCAAAGTGACCACCAGTCTGGCCTTCAACGGGCAAGTCGGCTCCAAATAAATCTGAAATATCGGTTTGTTCTGACATGTTAATACGGGTCACAACATTATTGGTCAAAGCCGCAAGAGCTTTCACCAAGGCCGTTTTGCCTACTCCTGGACTTCCTTCCAACAGAATTGGTTTTGGTAGCTGCATTGCACGCAGGATTCTTATTGCGTTCTGGCACGTAGTTGGTGCTTCAACGGCAAAATGGCTGGCCTCTTTTCCTCCACAACCTGGTGAATAGGACTTGCTTTTATTGATACCAAAATTTCCAATACTAAAAACAGTATCAGAGTTCGTCACGTGACAACTGAGACTTAAATCTGACAACGGTAAAATATCCATATTCTCCCCGGAGCAGCTTAACAGCAAGCGTAAAGTCTTGTAGGCCTCTTGCTTGGTACTTGTCACGAGCTCGATACTAAAATTAATTATAGATTAATTAGGTGAATTACGCGCTGTAATTTAAGTCGGGTGTGGAATTCCAAAATATAATGCTTATCAAATTATATCTACGATGAAAATAATATAAAGGGGAGAAAGGGATATATTATGGTATAATTTACGGTTTTTACGTACTATATTAAAAATAAACATACTTTTCAGCAGCACCACTTTTCACACCCAAACCATCCAAGAAAACCATACATGCACCGTGCCAAATGGAAAGCGGAACGGTTAGCTTTCCCTGAATGACAACCGAATTAACGAAATTAACCCAGGCTAAGTAATCGCGAATGCTGACAACGTGGCTACAAAACACGGCATAACCCTGTAGCCACTTGCTGAATTTTATCATGATTTCTCCTATTTTGTGGTTCTTCAGAATGGGATTAAGAGCCACTTCGATGATAGAAGCTAAATCGGAATCGTCATTTGAAACGGAGCTCCAAATTTCAGTAAGGCGATTTCGTAAAGCAGGAGATAGCTGAAAATAATATGATCACGAGCATAATTGTAATGTAAATACCATTCACTCTCCGAAAATGCAATCACTGATTTTATACAACAATTTTTGCATGCCACAAGTAGCAGTATAAAGTGAAACCTCTTTTTTCCCGTAATCTCCTCCAGGATTCATCGTTCCAACAAAGAGGAAATTGCCATGAGCAGTTATAAGCTCTGGAGTTTCATCGCCCTTCTCGGAAATTAATAAGGTTCGTTCCGGTTCTAAAACAGAATTTATCCGTTCAAGAACGGAATCATCCGCTAAAGAAATCTCATCGGCCAAAAACAGTCCCCCTTGTTGAAGTGCTTCGACCAGTGCTCCATCAACCCATTCGAAAATGGCTCCACTCTGAATTAAAGGGCACATAAATATTGGTACTAAGATTGGAAATGATGTAATGTAATACACATCGCCGTTGAATGTGCAAAACCTAACTTTGTTTTCACAACGCTAACATGGGAACTTTTTCAACTGTCCGAAAGGGATTGGAACAAATCTTGCCAAAACACGTTCTACGAACACCTAGTAGACCAGTTATGATGGAGATTTGAGTGCATTTTTTGTTTTGTGGTCAGGGGAGAATTTTTAATTTTAAAAAATTGTTAATTTGTGACTTTTTACCAGATATATCTCGAATTCCAGCGGTCGGATTTTCTTGGCGCCATTAACAAAAATGATCACCATAAAATTCTGAACAAAATAGGTCCAATTAAATGAACATATTGCAGAATCCAGTTTTTACAAGAAGCGTGCCATGGTGTTTAGTTGGAGAAAGTTCAAAATTAAAAATTCTCCCATGGCCAAAAAACAAAAAATGCACTCAAATCTCCATCATAACTGGTGTACTAGGTGTTCGTAGAAAGTGTTTTGGCAAGGTTTGTTCCAATCCCTTTCGGACAGTTGAAAAAGTTTCCATGTAAGTGAAATTTCTTACAGAATGTACAGAGTTCTTACAGCTTTGCATATTCATCGACGACGACGACATAAATATACAATAACGCATACCGGTTCTCCTTGGCTACGGCGAGGACGTAAGGCACCCAAAAAGTCACTTCCTTCGGTGTGCATGTGACAATTGATGGTGAACAACTTTCTTTTCAACAAACATGCAATGATTTGAACCGCCGTAGTTTTTCCCCCTCCAGTTTCTCCTACTAAAAGAACAGGTTCTTTAAATTTCAAGGCGTCGTAAATAAGAACCGCAAGTCTTCGCATCTGGAGTGTCCATACAATGTTTGTAAATTCTGGGTGTTCGAAGTGAAGTATTTTTTCCAGAATATGTCGAGTTGTTGCAGAAGTGTTTTCATGAAGTGAAAACAAGTTTTCAGGGTCCACTTTTCGTTTGAAGTGTTTTGTTAACACATTCAAAATGATAGAATTTTCAGCTTCGTTACGTACTTTCCCAGCCAATACCAGAAAACCTTCATCGGCTAAATGCTGATCCCAGTCATAAAATTGTGCTTTTTGGGCATCACTTAGTCGGTAACGTTCGGCCCAACGAAATAGGTCACGTAGAGTTGCAAAGCCATGTTTGCCTTGCAGTGCTGCACTTGATTTTCGGTGAATCTGTAAAGGTAATCGAATATTATCAACAGCTTTAACTAACCAGTTTTTAATGACACGCTACACATAATACACTAAACACGATAGTAACCACCCTCTTTCTACTAGAACTACAATTTCACCTTTCACCTAAAAAATGAGTTGCATCAAAAATTGATGAAAATCGGTATTCAAGCTCGCCTGTACCAGTTTCCTATTACTGTAGCACAAAGTGACTTTTAAACTCAGAGGGGATTTTACGGCGGGTATATTATTACAAAAACGAATACAGTGAAATCTGGTTATAACGACACCTCAGCGACCGATTTTTTCGGTCGTTATAGCGAGATGACGTTATAGACTCTATAACGTCCAACGACAGGTTTGCTGACGGGGACCTATAATTGCTATAAAGTTAAATGTTTCTTCGCATTGGCGTTTAAAGATGCGTTTTTTTGTCGGAAATCTTACTTTCATCCATCCGGGGTGTGTTTTTCACCTAAATGTGGACCTACTGGTAAGTATTTTGCATTACGCAAATTTCCTTTCCAAAGCACTTTGTTGTGCGATGAACCGTTTTTGAAACATATAAAAAAACATTTAAAAAATTTTTCAAAACTTGATTTTTCACAACTTTTTTTCGAATTCTCGAAAACCATCCCGGGGAGTATACTTTTGCTTACGCAAAAAACGGTTTGGTTACCGCTAGTACCGCTTCGCGATTGCAGTAAGGCCAATCAGGACACCTAAATCAGGTTCTGTGATGGCTCAGTTTTTTGTATTATCATATTCTGGACTTTGTATGTGAGTCAGTCCCTCAGTAGGTATTTCAATTGAACAGTATCCTTTCAGGGCTTGGGCCGTTCAAAACTTCGGCCTTTCGGGGGATGCGGATTTCAGGGCTTGGGCAGTTTAAAGCTTCGGCCTGTCAGGGCATGCGCATTTCAGGGCTTGGGTCTCTCCGGGCCCGCGAATTTCAGCGCTTGGAGGTTTCAGCTCTCTTGCCATTCAGTGCTTGGAATGTTAGGGGTTGAAGCCGTCGGGCCTTTCAACGCTTGGACCTTCAAGCAATTGAGCCTTTCAGCGAGATAAAACTTTTAGCAGATTGGGCGATTCAGCTCTCTCCTCTCTCGCCATTCAGTGCTTGGAATGTCAACACTTGAGGCATAGCCTGAAACCCCTATGTCTGTAGTGACCGGAGACCCCCCTGGAAACTTTTTTATAACATTAAAGGGGTAAGACCCCCCTCAAAATTTTGAAAAATTTAACATTGGAACGATAGGCGGAGACCCCCCCCCTAGAACCAAGCATGGTTTCAGGGTATGACTTGAGGGTTCTCGCCCTCGGCCGTTCAGCGCTTGAACCAAGTAATTAAGCCTTTCTGTGCTTGAAACTAATAGCAATTGAGCCTTTTCGTGCTTGTGGCCTTTTAGCGTTGTGTCATTCAGCTTTAGTATTCATTCAGCTTGGGCATTTCACCGATCTTCCTTTTTTGAGGTTGGACGTTTTAGCGCTCTTACCTATTAGCAAATTTTGTTATTACGCGCTTGGGTCTTTTAGCACTGGGTGGTTGTTGCGTTTGTACGTTTCAGCGCTTGGGATTTTGGGGACTTGAGCTCTTTACCGTTAGGGGATTTCTTAGCACTGTGGCCTTTCAGTCCTCTCTGGCCTGTCATTGCTCCAGTCTTCTCATGGAGTCCTTCAGCGCTTTGTCCTTTCATTTCGCAGTGTGGCTATTCAGCACTTGTGCTATTCAGCGACTTTGTTCTTCTTTGTTTTATTTAGTGCTTGGGGTTTTCAGCGCTTGGCCCTTTTAGTGCATGGGCCTTAAAGCGGCAGCGCTTTAACTTTCAGGTCTTATGGTTTTTAGCGCTAGGGTGCTTCAGTCCTTGGTTCTTTCAGGACATGGGCCTTTCAGCGCATTGGGGTTTCAGAGCTCGGGTTGATCATCACTTGGACCTTTAAGCAATTGGGCGTTCCAGCAGGTTGACCCATTAACGTTTGGGCCTTTTAGCGATCTTCCTCTTCAGTGCTCTTGCGTTTCTGCGCTTGGCTTTTCACCGTTCTGGCTATTTTGCACTTGGTTTTCAGCGCTTTGGCCTTTCAGAGCATGGGCCTTTCAGTTTCAGTTCTATGATCTTTGAATACTAGGTCCACTTACAGCTAAGTGCATTTATGACTAGAGGTTATTCAGGGCTTGAACCTGCTTAAAACTTGGGCCTCTCAACCCTATGGAGCTTGCACCGTTCACAGGACTTTGGTCTACTAAAGCTTGGGCGATTGGTAACACCGTACGTAGTTTTGTAGGTGTATGCAATCGCCAAAATGTTGGCATTTGTGGAAAAGCATGCAAGCTCCATCTACAAATTTTCTAGTTTAGTTTCCTTTCCTGGAAGTTCAAGCCAGGGCCATTCGTTGTCAAAATGTGCTAAATTTTTGGATGAAAGATGGTCGCATAAGAATGTATATGTATACCATACCGTATATGCACAAAAAGAAGCTGTAGGTAAAGTCCCCTTAAAGGGCTTCACTGGGCTATGGAGTAGTGTTCTTTAAAGGAAACCTGGGGTCGGCCTTTCTTTCCGCACCTCTATTTTTGGCGAATTCCTAATTTCAAAATTTTTCCCCATTTGAAAATATGAGAATTGGTAAAGTGTATGCCCGCACCATCTACATTTTACGTCTCGTACCTGTAGTGGGAAGTATATAGGCACATATGTAAGTATATGCATGGCAGGCTGTATTCATTTGCGAGTAGTCCCTTTCAGGGGACCCCCCGGACTATCGGGTAGTGACGAATATACTATAGGAAACCTGGGGTTGACCTGCGTACCTCTGCAATTAGTTCTGACCAAGCCCCAGTTTTAAAATTTCACCCCGTTGGATAGCATACACTACATACGGCAACAGACAGGCATACTCATTTTTGCATTTAGCTCCTGTATGTATGTAGGAGTATGATGATAACTGATAACGAAGAAAAAATTAAAAAACTACATTTCTATTCCTATGTTAAAGATAGTAAAATCAAGCTTTGAACAGGTACAAGTAATGATCGAACCTGTAAATCCTTCAACACCGAAATAATTTTCTTGCAGTAAGTAACAGGAATGTCGCATCGAAGATGTAAAATAGTTTCCAATTCGTTACTGGGAATTTCATCAAAATGTAGTTCTACAAACCGATTTCGGAAAGCCCTGGAAAGCATCTGAAAATTGAAACAAGTTAATAATGACAGCTTTTTATTTAATAGACACCTATGTAATAACTAGCTGTAAGAGGTATCGAGTCATGAATCTCCCTCGACCTTTGCCCTCGTGGGGTAACGCAAGGGACCATTTCCTACTATTGCTGAATTATGAATGTATAAAAATATAAATGTAGAATTTTATAATAAATAAGAAACTATAACACTAACCACAATCAGGGAAAATAGTATAAACGTACCTTTCTACCCCCATACAATCCAGGTGGATTTTGTGTAGCAAACAGAGTAAATCTAGGATGCGCAGTGACAGTTATTCCGGTCTCGGGAATAAACAATTGACGATTGTCATCTAGCAGCCGATTAAGAGCTTCAAGAACCTCAGACGGCGCTAAGTTCAGTTCGTCTAAAATTATCCAGTCCCCTCTTCTCATAGCCTGGACGAGAATTCCTGCCAACAAATCAAACCGGAATCGAGTACTACATATCCAAATTGAACTTGGCATTTAGTTTAATATACTTCTGATTCTCTTTGAATAAAGCTAGTCGATTAACACGAATATTTCTCACCTTCAGTAAAGACGAGTTTACCGGTTGAATCGGATTGGTAAGTTCCAATATACTCTTGAAGGTCAGTATGCTGGTGATTATTTATGCGAAAGCATCGGTTTCCCGAAACTTGAGCAAGATACTGGATCAAACTAGTCTTGCCTACCGACGTTTCTCCTTGGATAAGCACGGGTAATTTGCCAGCAGAAACAATTCTAGAAATATCTGCTAGATTTCGTTGAATGCTGGGCGTTAGAATATACTGCAGAAAAATAAACTAATTAGAGCCACAAAATTTAACTGCAATGACGGCGCATAAAGCTGAATATTTAAAATACAATAACTAATACAGAAGGCATGAATAACATAAAGATAGGTAGGTTATTTCGAAAAGCTATGCACCTTTGTTGGACGAGTTTCTTCAAGATCTCCTTTACAAATCCAGTAACCTTCAACAAAAGCATGCTTTCCTGTTATCGGCTGCGGAATGGGCTGATTGAGAACGGATCGTGCATTTTGGTTCCCAAATATATACCTGTGATCAAATGAATAGAAGATGGTGAATACATGGATCAGTTTCGATCGCAACACTTAGAAAATACAATTCCCTATATATATATATATATATATCAAAAGTTTGCAGTTATAGTTATCATTAATTGTCCTGCCAATTCGCTAATCGCTAATTAAAACTTAGGCATTGTTTACCAAATCAGTTTATATTAGGCTATTATCTAATTTCCCGTGTACATTTATATATGTATCTTAAAAACACCAGTAATAAAGCAAAGGTTCTCTCCAAAAGAGAACTCTGATATGCCCATGTTTTCAAATATACTACAACTGACAAAATTCTCGACATTTTTAGCGTACTCGAAGATACAATCGAATATGTAAGATACTGTTAATAAAGTTTCCTGTTCCACAATATTTACAAAATTCATACGAAAACCATACCATAAAGTATGTCCAACATCAAATAAACGGCTGGCTGCTTTACATAATAAGCACATATTGCTGTCCCCACAAAAAAGCTTGTGTAAGTAAATCAAAATTACCCTTCCTATCACAAGCTTGGGATCGAAGTTTAGTAATACAGGTGGATTGTGCATCGAAACGTGACGAAAATATGTAATTATATATCTACATATCTTCAACGTTGGGAGATTTGTCCTATAACTTTAAAGTCATCCCAAATGAAGGGCAAGTACCGTATTTGCTATAATAGTGCGCGGGTCGCTAGTAGTACGCGGGTCTGTAATAATACGCGGGTCTACAAGCTCGCTTTTTGAATAAGACGCGGGTCCTTAATACACGTATTTAAACGGTAGTACACGGGTCTCCAACAGTACGCGGGTCTGTATTAGTACGCGGGTCTGACTGAAGGGCCTCAATTTGGATAGTACGCGGGCGTACTATATTAGCGAATACCTACGGTATGGACAAATACCATTTTTGGATCTACCATTAGATTTTAGAGCATTGCCGGTTCAGTAACGATAACGAGTCAACCAAATTGACAACCGTAATAATTACTTAACTGACACCCGTATACCTTACATGGGTCTTAGGATTTGTATCATAATCGCAACCTTCTATAGTCTGGGTAAGCATTCACTCTAAGGAGTGGGGTGATAGGAGACGCTGTCGCTGGACGAAACGACGGTGGCACCGTAAAGAACAACGACAAATGTAAAGTAATAAGAGTTAAATGACCATTCCCAAATTGGGAGTTACTTCTGAGACAGCTCTGCATGTGCTAGTGTGGTTTATTGATTGTAGGTATTTAAAATTCGCAATTAACCCACAACAAAAAACCATTCTACCTACTTATGAACCCCATGTAGGTATATGGTAAAACCTGGTGGACATGGTTAATGTTAGGCAACATTTAAGGTAACATTTACTGAAATTTTTGCAGAAATCTTTACTACAATTAAATTACTAAGGTGCTATCGTTAACTTATGCGAATTGAAATCAATTTGAAACTGTAACTACCGTAAAACTTCATAAGAATCCCGACCTCTTATAATTCGCCACCACTTTTGATTCTCGGGATTGAATAGATTGAATTAGACATAATTGCAGCTTTAACTAGTAATTTCCAATTCTTAATAACCCCCTCCCTACAATAAATCTCCGGTCTGATAAAGTTATTCAACGAATAATTCCCCGATATTACAAATCTTACGGAAAGCTTGTAATGTAAGCACTAATTGAAATATTTACGTACCCAGACAGTTTAATTTTAATTTAGATGAAAGCACAAACGTAATGCATACCTACGAATTAGATCTTCAACAATGGAACGTGAGGAATTGTTGAGCTGTGTCAAAAAACTTATACAAAAGGCTTCGTACAATGATCGGGAAACACTCCCATATAACTTTAGAGATGCAATTTTTAGGGCTCGGCAAAGTGTTCGTAAGCTGAAATGAGGTCTTTTGCCAGTCCCATCCACTAGATCAGTTTGCGTTCTTTTCTTGACCGTCATGAAGAAAGACACAATATTTTTTATCTGACCTGCAGCTATTGACATCTCTGCAAGGTAATCCGCAACGAGTGTTCTAAGTTCATCTTCGTCGGTTAGCTCATCGACGACGTACTCTGTAAATCTACATCAAAATTTAGAGTTTGAATTAAAACCGTTACAAACAATTAGCACTTAAAAAGCAGGTACAGCATGTTAATCAAAAAACCTGAAAACTACGATTATCTAATCAAATAAGCACAATATGACCAATTAATTACCGGAGAAAAGTAAAACAGTAAAAATAGAACATCGAAAAGGACAAGTGATTATTCTAAT
Source organism: Ptenothrix huangshanensis (assembly GCA_036851915.1). Classification (NCBI taxonomy): domain Eukaryota; kingdom Metazoa; phylum Arthropoda; class Collembola; order Symphypleona; family Dicyrtomidae; genus Ptenothrix; species Ptenothrix huangshanensis. The sequence continues at coordinate 2,786 of JAAXYX010003668.1, read as the reverse complement.
TTTAAAAACGGCGTTGTTTAGCTCGTTCGCTTTTCGGGAGCGAAACACTATTATATTAAAGTCTTAAGTAAAAATGAAACAAATTCTAATATATAGCTTTGTTTATATTCTTTATCCGCCTTGTGTCACTTTACCCCGGGTTGTCTTTCGTTATTCGGTCAGTACATTTTGACAACAAAAGCAGCTTTAATATAAACGATGAAAGGGTACTGCTAACTACTAATAAGTGAAACCTGTCCAAAATTACATGCAAAGGGTTATTTCAATAATATAGTTTAAAATGCAATTATTACGTGTTACTAAAAGGGCAGGATATTATAAAATTACCTATTTCTTAACCCTAATGGTAAGTCTGTTTTGCCAACATCGGTCGCTGGATTCATTGCAGCGAAAAAACGGAAACTGTTGTGCCTACGAATAGGCTGTGAGTCACCTTTTTCCCAAAGATGAATTTGCGCGTTCGAGTCCAGGATTCCAGACAAGCACTGAAGCATCTCAGATGTCGCAAGGTTAATTTCGTCAATAAGTATCCAATGACCTGTCGCAAAAGTGTTGGATGATTAAGGTAACGTAAGTTTATAGTTGTCAAACAAATAAAATATGCAGGCTAACGGCCAGAATATTATGATTAAGGTTCAGGTTTTGATTTTATCTGAACTTAGGTAAAATTCATTGAAGTGGTAGTCTGTATGTACCGAAACGTAAGCTGAATTGTTTGGAATTTACGGAGAGCGATGTTAAAATAAAAGTTTCTGAAACGACTTTTCGTCTATTGTAATTCGTTCTCGTTACAAATTTACAGCAAAGATGGTTAAGTGCCGGGTCATAAACTTGGGAATTCGTGAGCGAATACTTCGTAAACAAATGTTCGTGAACTTTGCGATTCGTCAACGTTTCGTCGCATTCTCCATTCGCCGACCTTGATTTATTCTTACATATAATTTTAAAAAAATCTTTAACGCCATTATGAAGCACGTATTAAAAATTAAAAAATAACTATAAATTATAAAATATTAACAGTTTTCAACATCGCTGCGCAACCTCTTCATTTGTGGACTCGACGAAATTGTTGTATGTACTGCATACGAATTCAAGTTCCAGCTTTCTCTTTACCATTACTTCATTCGAAACCACGGAATACGACATCTTCACCATATTCGGCTTTTCCAATCACCTAGTTACTTTTTAAAAATCTATTTGTCAGCATTTTCCTTTTGTGCTGCTGACAATACCCTGCAGAATGCAGCTGATATTTTCAAATAAACGTTGAACATGGCCATTAATCTATAAATAAATACAAGCTAGACAAAATATGTAGAAACAATATACAGCTACGAAGTACCGTTTTAAAAAAATACATATATGCGAGAAATAAAGGTATAGGTAACTAAACGATAATAATTGAGATTTTTTTGTATTATCTTTCCTTTCAACCTCTACCTGTTAATTTGATATGTCCATTTTAATTGACTGATCATAACTGAAATCATGCAATACCAATATTGTTATACCAACACCTTTCTTGACAATAAAGATTACTACTACGTCTATAACCAACGGCCACGCTTCGTACATGTTTCGCGAAATCGGCGAAAAAATAGGTTTACGAATATTTGTTTACGAATTACGAAGTTTACGACTAGCAACTGAACCGTACTGGATGTCAGTTTTTACGTTTTTAGGAGTACCACTCACAAAACAGACCAATTTTTACATGGGATACCTCTCAAAAATTTGGGTAACTGGCGGAGTAAGAGACAAACTGTATTTTATAAGAACATGAACATACAAAATCAGTTTAAAGTTTGCAGCCATTTCACGTATGAAAACGTACAATTAATAAGAATTACATGCATGTATGGGGTAAAGTCAGAAAAGCATCAGCGTAAGAATACGTAAATCAAAGGTACCATTTCGAACAGCATCAATAAGTGCACCTTCGATGAAAGAAAATGCGAAAGGACTCTCTTCCAAGTGTTCAAGTTGCGAACTGATTCTGGACAACTTCAAGTTTAGTTCTATCCACCTATAATTGTAACACAAGAATACTTGTTGAATTTTGATTACTGCCAACTTTAATATAATGGGCTAATTACACTAACTCGTACTTAATGTAAATACGTGTACACAAAGGTGATCGATCTGACTGCGAAAATAAATTTTCATCGCTCATTTCTTTCGTCTACGTACCTACCCAGTTCAATTGGAGCACTTGTTTGTCTATACACAGGTATCCGATTGCTGATAGATAGCTTCAATAAATACAATCGTAAAAATGTTACTTTGTAAAGAGATACTTTTCTCAAACCAGGAAAGTATAAAAGCATAAATCTTTGATCTCCACTTTCGGTTATTTTGGCATTGACCTAAAAATACCCGGGTAACTATGTGACCAAGTTTTAAATACTCGATTTTGTTGTGATCAGTAAGTGTTGTTGATCAATTTCCTGCAGTTCAGGAGAAGATCGGATAAATATAACGACATTATTAATTCCGGGGTACTGTGTTACATCTTTTACCCTGCCATAGGTATCTGCAAACCATATTTTTTTGTTTTTAGAAAATGAATAAAATTGTCACAGATTGACCAGTACTACACGGAAAACGGTTAAGTGGTAGGAAAATTCGGTACTGGTCTACGGTGTTCTCTACTGAAAATTTCTTCTCTACCTGACAGCCTAAGGTGTTCTCTACCTCCGAACCCTTCTCTACCCCATGGTCTATGGTGTTCTCTACCCCAGTAGTTTAATACAGAAAAGTAGAGAAGTTTTTTGAGGTAGAGAACA
>JAAXYX010003667.1:0-13819 GCA_036851915.1 Ptenothrix huangshanensis | reverse complement strand
AAGAAATGCTTGGCTAGGGAATGTTGGGCTTTGGATGTAAGATGATAGCATGTAATATTTCAAAAATTTCAGAAATGCAAAAAAGAGTAGGTAGTATGATGTGTTTAATTATGTAGCGGAATTTTTAATCATGAGCGAGATTCTAGAGTTTAGAGAGTACAGATATGCTGAATTTGCAGTAGGAGATATCTTGTGCTTTCTACTTCCAGAATTTATGATGAGCTATGGTTATGTTATGACTACATAGCTATGGTGGCTGTGATATTGTAAGATTAAATAGGTACAGTTACATCCATCCGGAGTAACTTGGATACTATGGTAGGTACGTACATATGTATATGCACCCATATTGTGCATAGCATTCACATTCACCCGGTTCGACCCTGTCTCTTCTCTATTACCTCTACCGCCAACTTGACTGTATAACTGTATAACTGTACTGATTACCTTTGTTTGCCAACTTTCGGTATAATGTACTCTAATTGCATGGACACACACTGGATACGAACTGTGTGCTAACTCGCTAAATGTCAAACGATCTCTTTGAGTGGAGTAATTTCGCGCTAAAATGCGCACATGCATACCAACGTACTAGTAGGTAGGCCTCAAAATCAAACATTGCGTTTTGACTTGACTCTGTAGTTCGGTTCTGGAGACTGGAGGGACTTCTCATTCAGAATTGCTGTACTTCATATTGGGATTTCAGAACTAATGTAAGTTTCATACATTGGTATTTGGTATTGGTAGGTGGGTTACATATCAATTGTATACTACTAATATTTCTATTTCCTCAACATGCTTCGGCACAAAGACTTAATATCAATAGCAGTAGGCAACTAGCACTAATAATAAGGGAGAGTGACTAATGAGTTTAATTAGTTCTAATGAGTAAAATTAATTCTGAAACATATATACTGAGATCCTGAACTCCTGTTCTTATGTGGGCATTTTGAAAGCATATTTACACTGTAGAGTCATTTAGATCTTGGATGACATGGGATGACAGTATTAGTAGTTGTGATGAAACTTTGACTGGTACCGGTGCTGGTTCTGGTGCTGGTCCTGATGCTGGTGCTGGTGCTGGTACGGTACAATTAGCGAAAGGGGAGGAGTGACTGGAGACTGGAAATATGTAGTGAGTTCTTTGTGAAGTTGAAGACACGTAAGTTTGCAAGTGGATAGTAGTGGTCGTTACGGTTGTCAATGACTTTGCGATTGGAGATTGCAGTTGTCGTCGTCTTACTTATTAGTCGCTGCTCGTCGTCATCGTGATAATTTGAAATAGAGACGTATGAATCGATCCGAGATGTGAGGCAAGATGAATGTATGGATAGACACAAGGTGAGTCGTTGTTTAACTTTCAATGTTGCCCTGGCTTACGAGAAGAAGTGGATACATACGAAAATGAGAATGTGAATGTGAATCCGATTCTGAATCAAAGCCAGAACCAGAACCAGCACCAGAAGAGACGGAGAGAGTTATACCTAGTGCCGAAGTCCTGGCTGATTCTGAAATTCATTCTGTTCTCTGTTCTGCTTTGCTCTGTATTCTGTTCTGTGCTCAGTCAGTTCTACTCCATGGAGTCATGGAAGCGTGGAAGCATATAAAATCCAAAGTGCAAGTAAACAATCTGAATTGATGCTCATTTTACGCTTGTGCTTCTCCAAGGAGGTCCCATCATCCAATTAACTATTATTTATCTTCACATTATTCACTGTACAAACGAGACGGACGAATTACCCTGAGACTCTTCTCATCCTTCTCATTCTTCTTCACCTCTTACTTTATTCTCAAGTGTTATCCTCATCCTGGTCCTCATCCTCATCCTCATCTTCGTTTTAGAGGAAAGTAGACAGACAGATGCTATGCTATGCTATGCACTTTGCATGGCATGGCATGGCATGGCATGGCATTGGATTGCATTGAATTGCATGGCAATGCATTACTCTGCTTACTTTTAGACACACCAGCAAACACCAATTCAAAGACATTCACTCAATCTTCAATTTACTCGTCCTCCTTTCTTTCAGTTGCCGTTTGCACTCCCTTGCATCTTGCATTCCATTCCATTCCATTCCTAAATCCCAATTCCTATCATAATCCAACTGCCTATAAAGATAGAGATTGAGTCTGTTTGCCACATTTTTTGATTTCTTTTCCTCTACTCCTTTGTTGCTAGGCCACTTGGACCTTTTTTATGCATAAGAAGATACGAATCGTGGGGATTCTAGTCTAGGTCTATATTCCGTGCACTTATGTACATACAACTCCTTCTTCTTTGATGATTTGGCTTTGGCATTTGGGACACAAAAAGGTTGTTTGATTTGGGGTTTGATTGGATTTGGATTTGAATTCGAATTTGAATGTGAATTGCAAGCTAATTGTGTAAAGGCACGGATGTAAAGTCATTGCATGGCCCGGAATAATAAAAAACTTGTATGATTTCCCAAAAATCTTCTGGTTGCATCAGTCAGTCTCATCGTAACCCTTCTCGTGCGAACCAAATTGGGGAGGGAGGGTTGAAGAGGGGAAGGATCTCGGTCTAGGAAGTTTAAGGGTAAACAAAAAGTCAAGTTGGGCCAATAATTCAGGCCAGCCAAACCAACTAACGATAAGCCAAGCCAAGCCAAGCCACAAGCCACATTGATATACATTTGACAAGAGCCGTGCTTATGTTTGATTTTGGTTGGGGTTTAACATTAGCATTGGCATTGGCATTGGTATTGGTTTTGGTATTGGTTTTGGTATTGGTTTTGGTATTGGTATTAACTTGAGTTTGAGCTTGTGCTGGAAGGATAACGATATGGTCAGCTCCGTAGTGGTAGACAGTAGTCAGCTCAGCTGGCAGTAGTTAATGTGTGGTCATAAAATATGCAAGAATTCCATTGGATTCCATTGAAAGATGAAGCCAAAGCTCCTTGTTTCCCTGTCCTTCTCGTCTCCTGCTGTGTCCATTTGCAAAAGTCACATGAAAATGGTAATCCGTTCAAACGTTCTGAGCTGGTAGGAAAGCCACTGCACTGGGAAGGGGTACAGAAAATATGGGAGATGGGCATAGGAGATAGTGACTATATAGTATCTAGTTACGCCAAATGATACACCGTTCGTGTGCCCTGATCAAATTCTATGTGTGGATAGGTGTGAGGATTGCATGTATTATGCATTTTTCAAAGCATTTCCTATAGCCAAAGCTATGAAGTCAAAGCCAGGCCAAAAATTGAGGAGCAGAAGGAGTGAGTAAAGTTTCATATTATTGGACTATGTATATGAATCTGGACATGGACATGGACATGGACATGGACATGGATGTTGATGCAAGAAGGCCTTTGGTCGTTGGGTGCTGAATAAGATTTACAGTGTATTTGTCCCTCGTTCTATTTTCCTATTGGATCGGACTTGGACTGTAGACTGTATGGTACTGTATCGTATCGTATTGTATTTTCTATTGTGTTTTTTGTAATTCTAATAATCCTACCTATTGTGCCCGTCTGGACTGGACATGGCGTAGTTTTGTGTGCAGTAATGTTATTTTATGATCGACAGTTTACTCCTTTTTTTGTATCTCCAGCGTCATATTGTGTATTTTTGTTTTTCTACTGTATGTGTTGTTCATCTACTGTATAGGTATGTATAAATGTAGGCAGAAAATATTCTACTTTAGCTTTGGTTTCGTTGCAAATGATAGACTGGCAATAATGGTGAAATGCCACCAATTTTCAGCTCCGATCCGTCGTTTGCAGTGCATTACTTGTCGAAAGCCTAGACCCTTAAAGTTTAATAATGAGGATTGACTGGAGAACAAGGAAACGGAGCGAAGGCAAAGGCAAAGGCAAAGGCAAGGATGATGGCAATGGAAAAGTAGCCCCTTGAAGATGGTCTTCCAGTTGGGACGTTTCAAGGCGTGGTTCTCCGCACCATTGCCGCTATTTGCTCCGGTGAGATCCAGCCATTCCAAATACAACTACAACTACTACAACCACACTAAAACCCTTGGGCAGCAAATCATTTGGAGACTCCTTGGAAAAAAATCATGAAACCTTCGCGTTCACCTCAACACCTAACTGTTCACGGGTACAGATATGTAGAAGAAAAAACCCAAGACCAAAGTCAAACGTACACAAATACAATGCAATGCAATGAAATTACATGTAGGTACCTATGCCTATGCACCCAAGAGTCCTGAGTTAAGTCAACCATCTAGAATCGACTTGGAGAACTGGAACTAGATCCAGATTGCCTGGACCAGGGGATTGGGTGGGTGTCTTTGTTTTTACTCATGGATGATATTGACTGATATCATCCACGAGATACTCACTATCTCGTGGATGATAATCACTATGAGATTGACTGATGGCGATGACTGACTGATACCGATGACTGATGGTTGTGGAGATAGATAGGAACTAATTGCAAATGCACACACAAGCTCCACCGCCTCAGATCCAATGTGATTTTGATTTTACTTTGTGACATGGGATTTTCAAAGAATTTGACATCTCAATAAAGTCGAGAATGCTTTATGTAGAAGCACATTTTACATTTTTATATTATATTACGTATACCCTACTATGTACTTGTAAGTGTATATAAGTAGGAGCTTACAATGGCTGTGAAATGCAGAGCAATGTACCTACCTACATAATGCAATGACTTTTGAGTTATCTTTCTTTTTTTTAATTTGCACGCTTTTCAAATGTGCTTGTGATTTTATGACACTAGCTTTGATATCCAAGCCGTTCTAATTTCCGTTCCGACGCCATCCAAATTCAAATTCAAACTCAAATTCAAATCCAACCCAGTCCAGTTCTATGCATTGCAATCCAATCCAATGCAATGCAATCCGGTTCAAGCCTATCGTATCGTATACTATCCAATCTAGTTAGCACAATGCCATTTAACCTAGTAATGACATTGCTGCTATGCTATGCTATGCTATGCTATACTGCCTATCACAATGATGGCGCTATTCGATTGCATTGTTCTGTCTAACGCTAATGCCATTGCATTGCTATCCAAACAGGCCAATAGAGTGCTATAAAGTTGGTGTTGGTGGAAGTGATTCCAATTTTATGATTAAAAGAAACTATAACTGATACTGCTGTATCATCAACAAGGAATTGCTAACTGCTCGCAGTCACATCAATGATAAGAATGTATCAGGATGTGTCTGTCGGACTTTCTATGGAGAAGTAGATTACCTATATGAGTCGACCTTCATATACACACACACACACACACACACACTTTCCTCACAAGTGCAAGTGCTGTCCCGACACGCACTTTAAAAAATCCACACTAAAACTCACGTCGGTCGGATGAATTGGACTGTAATAAAAAATTGAAAAGCAAAGCCCAAGTCTACACCAAAACTACATCCACATCCACATCCACATCCACATCGAAAACTAAAACTAGCGATAAACCATGAAGGAAGTTGGGATGGATGTAGGTACATATGGGAGAATGTCGAATGTGTTTTTAAAGTGATATGAAGACCAAGAGAAGGAGAAGATCCGAAGCAGACGATTAGCCAACGCTTTGTTTGAAGTTGAATAAGAAAAACAAGAAGAAGTAGAACAACATCAACAAGCGAGAGAGAGAGAGAGAGAGAGAGAGAGAGAGAGAACTATCGGTGAAGTTAGTAGGGAGAGGCAGACAGACAGATAGATACCTATCTATGCTACCTCTTGCGCTCTCGTTGAAGTTGGACGAGGCGTTTTACGTCGTACTCATGGTCGGTGGTCGGAAGTGTTAAGTGCTCACCATTTTATTTCCCTGTATCAATTATATCTCACATATGTTATCTCGGCTCGACCTCATCTGGAATACGTATGTGTCTAACGTAAAGCATAATGCGGTCGTTTGAGGAGAAATGAAAGAGAAGCAAATCGTCGCGTGTCAGTCAAGATTTTTCGACATGATTATAAATTATGATTGTTGGGTCGACTCTGGATCGGATTGAATTGCATCGGATTGCATTGCATTGCATTGCACTGCATTGTATTGTATAGCATGGCATTTCATTGCATGTTGTCTTAACAACTCTAATGTCTTGGATCATCATCAGTTCTAGCCATTTCAGATCCACTTTCAGAACCAACGCCAATACCAATACCAATGCCAATGCCAGGCAAGGCAAGGCAAAGGACAGGCTTTGCTAACACTGAACAGACATGAGGCATCAGGCAGAAGCTTGAGGAATTAACAAGATAGACTATAGCCTACCTATAGCATATATAATACTCACAGTATCTGCCTAGTTTAAGTAGCAAGTGTAAGGACAATCTACAAGTTAACCTGTGTAGTGTCGTGTGATGGAGATTAAATAGGTTTGATGCCAGTCAGCCTGTCATTAGGACTAATTATTGCTCCCTATGATCAAGATCAAGATCAAAGAAGCGTCAGATTTTTCCCCTCTTATATGTACACACACATGTGCATATCACTCGCAAAAATCTTAGCTCTGGCTCTGCCTTTCGTACTGGTCCTGGTCCTGGTTCTGGTGCAGGTCCTGACTCTTTTACTTGTCTGTCCAAATGTTCCAAGTTGTCTTTCCCTCACTGTTCTAGTTAGTAGATCTCGTTTGTAGTTTGCACTCGACGTGGAATGTGTTCTAGTAGCAGCACACGATAGCACGGCAGTACTTTTTGTTCGAAAATCTGTACATTCTGTATGCTTATACTTTGGCTATGGCTATGGCTATGGCTATGGCTATGGCTATGACTATATACACTAAGGCTCGGGTTGTGGGTTGTGGCTACATATGTATACTATGACTTTGGCACGTCTCCTCAAGAAGTTTAAGTTCACATGCAGTTTCTGTTTCTACTACATGGTGTAATTCCCTATGCGTTGAAATTAGACCAATTAATTTTTTACATTTGTTCTTCTGATGGAATGGAATTGTAATTAAATTGTAGGGAAACCATGTATATAATGTAATAATTGACGGTTGATAATTGGAGACTAAGTGGACCTCATTAAATTTGACCTACTCACACCTCGCCATCGCATCGTATCAGGGAGAAAAGGAAGACTGGCTTGGCTTGATTTGGCTTGCCTTGGCCAGGACTGGACTGGACTGGACTGGACGGGATTCTAGTAGACGGGACTGTCATTATGTAATGGAGATAACAACAGCAACAGTGCCAACAACAAAGGATACTTAATTGTAATGATTATAATGAAATGAAACGACCGAAAGATATGTTCAATCACGGAACAAAGTAGGATCATGCAACTGAAAGCAGGGAAGCGAAACAAAGTAAATTGCTACCATATCATTTCTTGCATGGAATCGATTCTCATGAATTCAATGTCAATTTGGAGAAAGACAGAAGGTGCCATTTTTACCGTATTTTAAATTCTTAATTTTTTCTGCATGCAAATCACATAATTACATGGCATTAGGTATAATGTAGAACGAAGCTGTATTGTACACCTAGATATGTAATTACATCTTGGTGTGATGCTACTAACTAAAAATCATAGTTTAGAACAGTATAGCAATTGTAGCTATTGCTAATATAGGTATGTAGTATATAGCCATAGGTACTAAATAGCCACGCTGTGGACTTTGTCGAAATGTTGAATTGCAATGACATTCAATTGTGAATCTACTGAGCTGCGTAAGATGCTGGACGAGTAACAAGTGCAGCATACACATACAGTGTATGAAGTAAACGATTTGTCATAAAACTTTGTGTTTCCACAAAAAAGAGGCTCTTCTCTCTCTCTCTCTCTCTCTCTCTCTTTCTAGACTCTAGAGATTTGTAAAAAAAGGAAACAAGTTTTATTATTGCACTCATAAAATCATCATGCTCACGTTTACCTCCCTTGGTTTTTTATGCTACCATTAGTTACTCAACTGACAATATGAATACCTATGTCATAGGCATATAGATATACATCTGGACCTGGTCAGTACACTGGACGTGCACATGCCGCTGTAATGTAATAAACACGATGATAAGAGAAGATGCAGATATGAGTTTCTACCGTAGGTACTACCTACCTTATACTAATAGTCATAGATAAATGAATGCAAGTATGACCCTGTGTAGTTTTTACACCTTTTTATGCCTCTTTTGTGAAATGATGGAGGTGCAATGTCATGTCAGTGTATCAAAAGAGCTAAAGAGTTAAATACCCATTAGTGAACGGTTACTGCGAATACATTTACCGTCGTTCGCTTTACTTTGTGATTTGTGATTGTGGGAAATTTATTAGATTCCTATTAGGATAGGCAAAGCAAGTCCGGTGTATTAAATAGGTACTTAGTGTGGGAATTTTAAAAAGGTGTTCAAGTACTAACCTCCGCCTTTTCCTATGTTATTACTATTACTAGACTAGGTATATCACTCTTAATACGCAATCGTAATAAAAGTCTGTATTGTGAAAGTAAATCTTTTATTTACTTTTGTACGAAAGTAAAAAATAATAAGAGAGATACCTTTCTCAAGGAAACTGGACTATCAAAATGTTGTAAAAAAATTACAGTTAGAAATTCTACTGAAAAATTATCCTGGCATGGAAGAATACATTGAGAGAAGAAAATTTTAAAAAATCATTAGTGAAAGTGCTTTTGCACGTGGATACAGTAGCCGGTTTTGCAGTAAGTAGTAGGTAGTTGTCAATCATGAGTTTATCAATCAACGAGAGAATTGTCAAAGTATCATATGCGACTGTGGGTGTTCTGAAAATGCTTGATCTTAAGCTGGATTAAAATCAGGGCCAAAGACAAGTGCCTTCTGTCAACCTGTCAAAAGTAAAGTCAAAATGTCAAGAATGGTAGGTCCGGCTAAAGTCAAAAGTTGGTCCTAATTCTTTCTGTATTGGTACATACATAGCTAAAGGTGGGCGTTACCACAGTACAGTATACAGTACAGTGTTCAAAATAGCATCACACTGGTCTGGTATGGACTGTTTACTTTATGTTTACACAGGTGTGTTATTAATTACAGCACAAATGACAGTCAGTTTGTTTAAGTGGACTGGGCTAACTGCGTTTCATACCATATATCACGATTCGTGACATTGCATTGAGTTGTATTTGATCGGACCGATTCTATGATGATGACTTTAGATGTAGATTTTTAGATACGGTGGATGACATAATGGGAAAGGGCTTAAAAGAAAAAGATGGTGGTGCTGACGAATATGAAGAGACACTACCAAGAACTACGAAGCGGTACTGTAATCGCTTGTGTTTTTGTTTATTTTTTCTTTGAGTGCTGCTCTGTTGAGCTGGAAAAATGTTTTGAAATGTTGACAGCCGAAAGACGGATGACATTTCCCCACTCCCCACCAAGTGTGTTCATTCACAATAATAGACATGGACATTGGAAGAAAGGCCTCCCAGCAACGGTATCATTATCGCATCCGTCTATCGGTGTCAACACACATCAGTACTACATTTAAACTGCTCGGCTTTAATAGATTAGAGTGCCTATCCAAAGAACATTGAATTTAATTGCACTGCAATGAAATCGAAAATATTTTAATGTAAAAAAGAAATCCACTTCCAAGTAATTTGCAGTTAAATATTAAAGCCGGATTGAAAAGAGCAAATTAAAAATAAACGGTCAAAGTCCGATGAATCGGTAAAGTAGATTTTACTGTTTGCGTCGAGGCGGTCGAAGTGTCATTTCAAGGGGGAAGGGCGAAACGTGAGTTGCCTTTGTCTATATACGGTATCAAACCAAAGCTTCAATGTATGTAAAAGAGTGATCTACATAAGATCTAGAATCTACCGATAGCATCGGATCGGCTTGCCATGCAATTGGGAAAACATTTTTCATGATGGAATTTCGGTGTTCTATCATCACTTACCTGGCCACTACCACTACTAGCTTTAAATGAATTACTCTATGGTCATATCATGCACGTCCATGTATAAATACTAAGCACCTAATTTAAATTAAAACTGACGTGGAAGTCGAAGTCGACGTTGATGTTGACGTTGGTGGCATTGTGTCTCTGCAGGACGCAAATTGTGCTCTACTATTTACACTTACGTTTGTCTTTGACCAAAGCGCCGAACACATGCATCTATGTATAGGACCAGCCTACGTTAAAAGACTAAAAGGACAAAAAACCATGCCGCGCACAACACTTGAAAGAAAGTTTGATATTTTTCGTAAATATTTTCAAACATTCCTCAATGCCTTCCCTTCACATCAAAGCCCCTCCCACTCGACACTAAGAATGTGCTGCTATTGATGTTTGTACAGGTCTTTAGAAATTTTAAGGAATCAAGGAGAGAAGAGTGAGTCAAAGATAAAGAAGTGAAGAAGTCAAGAGTTAAGATCGGATACTCGAATGAACTGGGTGGCATACTTACCTACCAGACATAATGTACCTACGCATTGATATTTTGACAAGGAGGTGATTTGATTTTGGTAAGTGACCATTATCCTTTTCATTATCATTATTTCTAATCCCCACAAAATCTGAGTTATGTACCTGCAATGCTATATCCTACGATATTCCTAAATAGCTAAGATCCGTCAATCTACCTGCGTACCCATATGTATGTACCTAACACCTAGAAGAATGAACCTTTGATCTCACTTGACTTGACCAGTGTACTGAAACAAAGCAAAGGCAAACACAGGTGAGAACTTTCAGGTAGTGAATGAATTGATTGATAAATATAAGGGAATTCAGGTAAGAAGGGATTGAAAATTATTTTTATTCTTATGAATTAAGGTTAGTATATTTAACAGTGTCAACACTACTAATCCTCAGTCTAGACACTGTCTAAGGGGTGGGGCGCCAAGATGAGCAACCACAACATGCCAAAGGAAACCGAAGAAAAAATTGACTTTTGACTAATCATCAAGTGTGAATATGATGATAAATTATGCAAAACTAAAGTCAATATTTTTAATTAGCTTTGATTTCTATGCACTAAAGTCTGTAATCCTACTGGCGCCAGTTTATTGCAAATGTCCCTTTTTAATCAAACTGTGAGAAAGTTAACTTTAGCCCTGCATTCATGTTTAAAATATAGAGCTAAAGTCTTCACTGACAAATTTATTGCAGTCCAAGTAAGTATTATTGAGAGTAAATTGATTGTTTACTTAATGATTTTTTAAGCATTGGGAGTATTTTGTATTTTCATTCTATATACACCTGAAAATCTGATTTAAATAAGGTATTCAAGGTATTCTGGTTCAAGTAAGGTATTCATGTCAAAATCAATTTTGTTCTGGTTTTCAGGGATACTTCATACAGGAGAAGGAGTTACCTATCTACCTCTCAAAGGGACGCAAGTCAGGAAGTCAAACTTTTCCTTGCGTGTCAATCTTACAGTAATAACCACGAAAGTAATAAAGGATTGACCAGAGCATGGATTGGAACGATGGGAAAATCTGGCACAAGTTGGTCAAGTATTCGTCCCCGCAGTCGTAATCATGATTACGATTGTGATTACACGACCTACCTCAGAAAACAAAACGGTAGTCATTACCACACCGAAGGAGGTAATGGTGAGCAAGGGTTGAGAATTGAGAAAGCCACGAAGAGAATAGAAACAAATCCCTTTAAGTCGAAGCTGATTTATTCCACTTCCTCGGAAACGTATGTAAATAAGCTTGTGTTCATAAATTGTGTTGAACCACCAAGACGAACGAAGGTTTGGCGGTAACGGAAAATACAATAGGTATAAAGGCTTACAGCAGTAATCATGAATGAGAAAAACAATACCTATGACGAAACACAAGGCTCCTTTGACTACTATTACTATACAAGTTTCTATACGAAGTACGACGGGGAGCGGATTCCAGAGAGCTACCTTTTTCTCCGTTATTTATTAGTCGTAGTCAAATTCGTTTGGAGGCAATAGGCAAATGATCTTTTAGTGTCACAGTAAGTGTTCCGTAATGTTCACGTAATGAATTTATAGTCTGTTTATCCTTAACCTATAACTTATCTACCAAATACTAATGATGCGACAATAAATTGAACATTGAGATAATAATTATTATATTATTTTATGATACAAGGTGCTGCCTACAACCGTTCCATTTCCTTCTGTGGAGGTATAATACGAAGAAATCGGGTGTCCCAGTGTGATCAAATGACTTTCACGCTACCTCAATGCGGAAAAATGGACTGTTTACTAATGACATTGTTATGGCCTATTGCCTATTCTATTTTTCCAGTTGCAGTGTGTGCTCAACATGGAATTTAAACGATGGGAAAATATCTGAAACTCACAAGTCTCAAATATTCCCTATTTACTCCAGTGCAGAGGGCCACTCTTTCAAAATCATAGTAATATCATATAATTTACTGCTAAACTCCACATAATATGACATCAACGAGCCCGCTCGCCCCAACCGCTACTGTATACTGTATGGACATGGACTATATCGTATCGTATTCTAGTCTACCGTAATTTTGTAATGTAGATATGTACCGCATTACTTTTTTTTGCTTATTACTATTACCATTGCTTCGTACATACAGACTGGGTAATATATTTTCATTGGACCACATTGTAGATTGTAAAGTGGACAAATATTGCATCGCAGTGCCCTTACGCTTTATTTACGAGACCTACGATACGATGTGATGTAAAGAAGAACACACACACAGTGCAAGTTTATTATTATTGTCGTGGAGGATTCTGCAGGCTCAGGTACAAATAGGAATGAATGGGTGTATGTCATAGTTCATTACATAACATACATAGCTATGCCATACCTACCATACTACAGCCCTACAGCCCATTCCATGGCAAAGACATTATTTCTATTTCCCGATAAGTCAAGCTGCTACTAGCAACCAAGAACTGAACAGGTATGTATATATGTTGAAAGATTGGCATTGGGATTATTAGTATATAGGGATGCTCAATTGAATGGGAGAAGGAACCGAAGACCGATCCAATTTCTTGAATGTATTTCAAGTTTAGGCAATCTACCATCTAACCATAGCATGCTCATTTCTGGTCAGGTTTGATAAGAGATGTACATAGGAATAGTATTAGTATGACCTAGGATCTTTACTCGGCAATCCCTATCAGTATTCGATGTAGATAGGTAAGTTATGATGGCAACAGCTTCAGCTTCCGTACGGATTGTTCGGTGGTGTGACTCTGCTCTGGAAGTAAGATACCTACGGATGTACCTATCTGTTGAGTGTGAGTGAGCAAAGTCAAAGTTAAAAACTATATAGCCCGTACCATTGAAAAGTTTTTGTGTGAAAGTGAGCTCCTTTGGTTCATCATCATCATTATTCATTCCTTCAACGAGTCACCTGAACTTTTTACAAACTTTGATTTTATGACCCCATATAAATCTTCACCAATTCAAACCACCCTTCCCATACTTGCTACCTATCTAACGTTTACTTTGTTATCATTTTATTCCTCAACACAACACATCCGAATATCACATCATATCACATCACATCAGATGCAATCGTATTATTCAATTAGGTAATTTTTATATTCCTCAACTAACTTGAACCAATTGTAAATCTAACATGGTCCGTACTTTTCGCGTGTAGCAATGCCAATATTAGCGCTAATATCCAGTAGAACATCGTAGCGAGTTTTCTCATCAAGTCGAACGAGCTCTGATATCGCTGGCAATGTTTGTAAAAAAAGCAACTGCAACTAGGTAAGACGAGAGGGTAGAACGATAGTAATAAGGAGTATGTACCTGCCTAAATGTGCTTACTTTTTTATAGTGAATTGAGTGCTAGTAGAAAATAGCCTACAGGAGATAAAAAGAAATTAGGAATTTTTGTGAATGTGTGAGTGGGGATTGTAGAGATGACATGCTGAGGCATCACGATTATAGATGCT
>JAAXYX010003666.1:0-13820 GCA_036851915.1 Ptenothrix huangshanensis | reverse complement strand
CTCTCTAATAAGGTACCCTCCCCCTAATTGCGTACCCCCGTCGTCACTTATATTTAACTCTAATATACCCGGTTATACTATTACAGTGAATACGGTATTCATTATTTTTTTACAATTGTAGAAAACGAAACGGTATTTACAAGGCATCGGGTTTCATCCGTCTGCACTATTTTATGCTTCATGATCCTCAAACGGGAAAGAGTATTGGCGGTGCAAATGGCAAATGCTATTCAATCCGAGGCAGATGGAGCAAATCTTGATTGAGAGTCTAGCTTTAAATACATACTATTATGACCCCAAAAAATGTTTAATTGGACATAAAAATAGAATAATTAACCTTTTAAGGACGGCTTATATAAGAAAAAATAACATGGTGCCTTATGGAAATAACAGGGACTTTGCCCCTGGCGTCCTCAAAAGGTTAATTAAAAGTAATTTTGAAGCATTTTTTCAACATAGCAACAATTCTAAAAATGTTTCATGTTTTAAAATATTCCATGTTCATTCAGCCAAGGGGACTGTTTGGAGAGAGAAAGAGAGAGAGTGAGTGAGAGAGCTTAGAAAATTCTGAATAAATTACACTTTTGGAAGATTCCATAAGTTTTTACTTAGAAATCGGTTTGAAAAGCGATAAGCGATAATTCCGTTAAAGACTGATTATAACTCACATTCGGCAACGTAAGGTTGCACCCTGCCTGTATGAGAGGCCTGCAATGTTCCCAAGACTTCATGTAAAATATGTAGGGACATTTGAAACAGAAGCCACCCATAAAATTAATTATTAGCATTAATTAGTTTCAGTTTTTACACGCTAGTATTTTTAATTATCTGTCGCATAAACAGCATGTTCCTTCAGTGGTCCCCGTTTTCAAAATCAAACCATGCCGTAGGCTCAAAATATCAGTTATTTTTAGTGCATGGTTATGTATGATTACTGCGCCATTAAGTTTTATTAAATTTAAATAATTAGCTACCTATTCGAGAATTCAGCTATACACCTATACCTATAATATGTGGAGAGTCGGAGAGTCGTCAACAAATTACAAAGTGTCTTTGAGAAGCTATATAAATTATAAGTATACACCTTTTGATTTCCCACAATTAAAAACTTCGTAAGGAAATGGTTAAAGCATTGATTGACAGCCAAAACACAACATCTCTGTTATCCTGCTGTGGTTTGACGCTACTGTTTTTCTATTTTAAGCGTCCCCCGTTTCTGTAAGGCGCAATTGTGTGTAAAACTATAGATGGAACTATGTACATATGGCTAATTAACAGTCCAAGAGAAAATAGCATAATATCGACACCTATTGGACCTGCTGATATCATAGTCCTAGGAGAGTTTAAAGACTGGAGAAGGACATAACCGTCAAGAATTAGAAGCATTACTTTTGAAATGTCATTCACGAACGACGAATGACGCTTTGGTATCAGGATGAACCTGTTTCGATGTCTTGTTGACGCTCAGTACGATTTCTTCCCCCATTTGTTTTGTGGTTCCAAAGTTACTTCGATATTTCCAGGATGGCTATGATCATGATCCTAACGAATTTACATTTGGTAGGTACTATTAACATCGAATATGATTAAGTAATTCATGATTTTCGATGCTTTCCCTGCTTTCATATGCTTTTCATCTGCGTTATAGGATTAGGGGCATCAGGAGATTATTTGATTAGATAAATATTTATATTCATACTATTACAGATTATAAAATTACATTATTTATGTATGTACATATTTGATGTTTTTTATGGCTGGAGGAATATTGTTTGTTGATTTTTTGAGTGACGTTGTGTTCATCGTGGAGAAAGGAATACTGGATTTCTTTAAATACAGCCCCATATTGTGATGTCATTATTGGTACCTTTGGTACACCCCTGACTTCTGAGTTCTGACTCAACTCGGGTCAGAGTTTCACCTACAAGCTCTATTTCAAGAAATACTGAGCATTCACCTGTAAAACATTAAAATAATTAATTAGAATGATGATCAGTTTATACAGCATACTAAAATCGAGTGTTGTACAAGAATGACCTGCTAGTTCAGAGCAGCCGTGGGCCGTGACTAACTAGTGAGTGAGTGAGTGTGAGTTCCACTGGATACATGTACACTAGATGGAAGCATGGATTTTACACCTTGTTCGAGGTAGTCGGACCAGGCATATTGCAAAAGTAGAGTTACCTAAATATGTAAAACAAAAGCTAATAAACTGTATCTTGTATCTACCTGTATGGGTTTTAAATCATCAACTTTAGATTTTACATTTAGATTCATTATCATCTACACGGAACATGTGGAAACCCACGAATTGCCATGAAAAAATTAGGCTGAACTCCCTGCAATAACCATGGCTTGGCAGTTAGCATTCTTCTGATAATTACAGTTTATGATTTTTTCACTAGCTTAATTTAATAGCGCATTGTCTGATTCTATATACATACATAGGTAGGTACTTATTATTGTTATAATATGAATAGGTAGTAACTAAACGAAAATACTAAAAATGTCGGCGAATTGATTTAATACAATTGGAAAAACGGTAATTACACGTGTTGTTTCTGCCAGCTAATTCTAAATTTCATTTCCGAAATTGTTTAATTTGAAATTTGAACTTGAACAATCAATGGATTGAAATAGAAAACACAATCTAAATCATAAAATTATTGTAATTGGATGCTGCCTTACAATATTTTGATTTTGAGTATACAGATGCACAGAAATAATAATTATTTAAACTAACATAAAAAGTCATCTTTAAAGTAGTAAATTTGCATGAGTCTAAGGTTCGAAAGACGTTTCGAACTCCAAAAGTAAATAAAACAAGAACAAAAGGTTTGTTTGTTGAAAAGCATTAATTCTTTATTTGAATTCGAACCTTTATGAAGTACACAACTATTAAATTAAAATACAGTATATTGCGATTACAATGACAATGGAGACGTAAAGGATAGGATTTGCTTTGCTTTGCTTGGCTTGGCTTTGAGAGAGAAAGCTGTAAGGCATTAACAATAAATTATTGTTGTTAAACAAATAATTAGGTGTACTGAGCTGATGGCTAAATCTTTCATGAATCACTCTGTTAAGTATAAGTTGAAACTGTGATCGTACAAGTATTTTTAGTCTAATTGCTTGTGACATCAAGTATAGTGTTAATAAAAGTTAACATACTATAGGGAAGTAAGTACCCCACCAACTCGATTCGCAAGTAGGTAATGCAATCCTATTATGTAGCTCCAATTTGTGTTCTTGCAACGGGAAGTTGAAACCGTTTTTAAACAAATAATTCACTATTTTAATACTTTTTTTCGGTGTATACACGACCATAATAATGATAATAAATAATTGCATTTGCCTAAAGCTAAAGCGTCGGGGTCTATTCACTTATGTATTTTGAAGTAGTCGTAGCCGCGCAGGGACTTCATTATCATTACAGTGATTGGAGTTGGCTTCTATAGATTAATTATTACTGTATAGGTAGGTATAGGAATTAATATCTGATAGCATAGGATAAGATCGTAAATAATTTGTGTTATCATTGCCACTTGTACGAATAGAAATAAGTTTACATTTTTACAGGAATTGATTTATTATTACTTAGAATATAATGTACCTACATTCAATGGGCAAGGCAAGACAAGACAACAAGACAATAAAGCGATTCAAGATGTAAATAATGAAATTGAATTAACATTAATTTAATATTACTGACTAACTATCACAGCTCACTATTTTAAATCAGATATAATAATTAATTATTATACATAAATAAAAATCCAATACAGTAAAATAAAATATAAAATAAAACATGCAACATGGGCAAAACCCAAAACTAGCCAAAACAACTGACTGCAATATTGATCGATCAAAATACAGCAAATTAAAGTTATTATTGATTTTACTGATTTATATCCTACTTAGTTGTTAGTTCTGAAAAAATTACGATAAAAGCTTACAGCTGTAAAAGTATGCAGTTACCTATTCTTATTTTCAATTAAAGCCTATGCATTTTTGACATACAATTAATTACTATTTATTTCAACTCACAATCATATGCCTACCTACTGCCTACTGCCTACACACATATATACATTACGTACCACACCACAACAACCATTCAAGACATTCCTATACACAACTTTCATTCCCTTCCTGATCCAGTCTGTTTTCACAAGTCAATTACTAATTATGTGTATATTTATCATTCATGTGTTTCGTTTGTAACTGACGGCGATTAATTATCGTAACCTTTAATTCAAGTTTCAAGATTTAATTTTCTTCTGATCTGAATCCGATGATGACTTCATACATGTAAACCCATTCCTTAAGTCACGTCATCCATACAATTTTCAGTTTTCCACCACTTTGCCAATCAATGTCCTTAATAGTACTTGCATTTTAACTGCTTCAAAACGAATGGTCCTGCAGTCTACAGCCTATAGCTATTCATGTACTTGATCTAAAAATAAATGGCTACTAAATTAATTTACAACTATTAATACACAGACACATTATTTATGATTTATGTATGTACTCGTACATCTCTATGACTAAATGCTCAATTACTCGTTTTTCAAAGTTATGTATTTAGTTATTAAGGCAGATTATACTGGTTTGGTTTTGGTTTAATTTCCTTCGATTCCATTTGGTTTTTTGATTGCAAATACATACATAGGTAGTTGAAGCTTCCAGTCAAGGCACAATGAACAATACTAAAACAAGTATTGACGATTTAACAAAAGTCTGCACCGGAAGATGGTCGAAAACTCAAAATGATTTTGCTTTGGTTTATATTAACCTATATACATATAGTTATATGCAAGATTAATAATAGTAAGATTATAAGATATTTTGTATTTTCACAGCTCTTGAATGGTTTTTGTTTTGATAGGTTCTTAGACGGAAGACGTTTGAGCCCCATGAATTCCATTCGTAATGACTACCGCTGTTGAGGTGACCGGTGGAGATAATGAGGGTGCTATGGCTGGGGATGTTTGAGCCGCAGCTGCATTACAACTTTGAAGGTACATGTAATAATTATAATTCTGGGCTGCTGCTGCTGCTGCCGCGGCTGGATCACTCATTGCCATCTGCAAAATTAAAATCACAAAACAAATTATAGATTATGTACAGTACATTCTACACATATAGGTACGCATTTAAGTAAATGGAGTCAAGTTACAGTAAGTAAAGTTAAGCAGGCTATTCATATGTTAATCTACACAGACAGAGCCTATCTAAATACTGTTACTCTCCACTCTGCAATGTTCAATCAAATGTTGGTTTAGTACACGGCACTGCGTCATCAAATGAGATGCAATGCATAGCACATTTTACACGAATTCCCACCAAAGATAATAATACGAATAGTAATAGTGACGAGGACGAAGCCACGGCGTAGACACTAAGACAAGGAAACTTGGAACAAGATGAAAGCCTCGTCTTAGGTTAAGTCAAGTGGGTAGTTTACATGGAAATAGATAAGCCTTGACCTAACAAACACTCAAGACACATAAAGTTTTCCATAAAGATTAGACTCGGTCGGATGTAATGAGTAACCAAGCACTCTTTCCTACATAAATGACGAGCTTTAAATACACGTAATTATTCTGTATTCAATTCTAACGATCTGACCTAACCAGCTTCTAGTATAAAACTTGTGACCTTTTTCCACCCTTGTATCGAAAGCATAGCATATAATTAAAACATCACTGCCTATGAACCGTTTAACTGATAAAAGAATACTGATATTTGACTTGGACTGTGAGACAGTGCTGCCTCTCTATCTATCTATCTATTCATCGAGGTATGTACTTATCTATCTCTCTCTGCCTGTAAGAAAGTCAAATGGAGTAAAATAGACTCGGTGGGGCTACCTGATGATGATGAGATTGTGCATGTCGAAAGGTCATATTAGCAGCACCGGTGGAGGCAACGGCTGCAGCTGAGATAATATCCGACCCACTGGTCCAACTGACTCCATTGGGTCTCATCACAGCATGAAGACAAGATGGTGAGCTGGAACCGATGGGGAGTGAACCGGAACATGATGCTGCACTTCCTATCTTCGATGCCATCGACACCATTGATGCCATTGGTGAGGAGGAATTCGAGGGTGAGGAAGAACTCATTGCACCTCCTCCCTTCTCAACAAACCATAAACCAAAGTCAAGTCAAACCACAAAAACAACTACGACCACGCAACCACATCAAACAAACATAAATAAACACTACAAACAAACCGCTCTGCCTGCACCAACGTCAATTCAACTCAGTTTCAGCACCACACCAACTATCTATCTATAGCTTAAAGATACTACCGAGCAAAAAACACTAAACGCAACTGGCTCTCACCTGACTACCCACATGATTGTGTCCATGATGTGCATGTGGGTGAACCCCATACGAGGAGTAAGTTGGGTAGATTGAATTATAAAGTGGATTAGCACTGGCAGCTACGGCCGCAACGGCGGCAGCCGCTGCAGCCGCGGCTGCATGATGGTGTACATGATGAGCAGCAGCAGCCACCGAATGGGAGTGTGGACCATGATGCCCATGCTTTCCATCATAGGGATGACCTGACACGGGTGAATGTTGACTCTGGCCTTGACTGTGATGATGGTGTGGATGGTGATTGTGTGAGGATGGTGACCCGCTCTGTGATGATGAAGATCCTGGCCCGGTGGGTCCAGTGTGTGTGTGATGATGATGGTGATGAAGTGAGACACTCGTTAGATTTAGATGTTGCAAGCCCCCGATTTTATTCCGTAGAATCCTTGAGATGGAGGAGACTGAGGGAACATTGTATTTATCGCAGACGCCATCGGCAAGGAGTCTGTCACGGATCTCCCATGCAAATATACCTGGGTCCTTTTGTTTTAAGTCTTTTATGTATGATACCACCTGCAATTATAATTACGATATAACTTTTTCCCACCTATAGTCAGTAGTAGTCAACGAATGCTCTGTAATCAAATGCAAAGACATGTGCAGGGAACGATGGATTCTGAACGCTATAAAAATTGTCATCCGTATTTTTTCTACATCTTCTTGCTTCTTGTCAAAAGGAGCCTAATTCCAACAAGGGCAGTTTTACAGGAGAGCCAAAAAACTGTCTATAGACTTACTTCTTTTTAACAAAAATTGTCTTTTAGATGAATTTTTAAAAAATAGCTACAATGAGTTTTAAACGCTAATATTTTTGCTGAAGCTACCTGTACCTTATAGGAGTCGATTTCACTAAGAATCTCATTCTGCCCAAAATGGACTTAGTTCCCTTTTGCCAAGATACTCTTAATATGTAGGTATGTGATAGCTTTCTCTGTGTGGAAAAACCAAGAGGAAGGATGGCTTTAATTACCTTTGGGGTTGTCACCCGTGGTTTACTCCCGCCTATCGCTCCAGGTAATATTGACCCTGTCTCATGATACCTGAAAGTATATACATAAAACAAAATTACCTTTGCATTGTATATCAGTAGCCATAACGTCACGAAATTACATCGTTCTCATAATCCCTTCTTTCCATTGGCTACTGGCTATAGGCTTCATTTGCATTTACTACTTAAGCTTAATAAGTTTGTGTAATTACCTACGCACTACGGACTACGAACTGCCAAGGATTCTACGACAATTCCTACTAATTCAATACCCCAACTACACAGTAAAAACGAATCATCTTAATACAAAAAAATGCTGCTAAAAGCGCAGAGCTTTAATCCATTTTTACTCATTATAAAAGCAGTAAAATACACATCAACGTTCAACTTAAACCTTTCTCAACGTCTAAAATTAGTTTAAGATGTCGTTTACATGCAACAAAATTCAGATGTATATTTTACTGATTTCACGGTGAATAAAATAGGATTAAACTTTTGCTCTTTTAGATGCATCTTGTCATATTTTAAGACCATCAGCTTTTGCAGTGTAGATACCTAAGGTTATTTATAGAATACAATTATAACTATAAAAAACTATATGTACATGAAATAGGTACTAAATATAGCTAATAAAGTGGAAACGTTACAAATGAATGATTGCAGTGAGAAAATAAGTTTACCTTGCAAGAATTTTTGAGACACATCCATGAGAAACACGGAGTTGACGTGAAATGTCACATGGACGAATTCCTAATTGTGCCAATTCAACAATTCGCAGTCGAACTCCATTTGGCAATGGTCTGCCATTCACAAATACTCCACCAAGTTGGTTCACTTCACCATATTGCTGCAACTGTGACTCTGTATCAAGAAATTAAATACTTGCAATTAATAGAATTTCCTACTCCAAATTCATCTCATGCCATGCCCAACTCACACCGAGATTAATTTAGAAATTCTTATTTAATTTTCCTTGCCTATTTGCACAACCACTTGCACTTGTGACTTGCCAGTCACTGTCAGCTCACAAGTCAAGTAAATTATAAATCAGAAGCTGGATTGCGATCAACTATGACTATTAATATCAATCCAACGTTTTTCAACGTGTCTTGCAATTCTTTACATTCTTCAATGAAACGAATTTAATGAACAATGATGCCAGCAATAAAAAAAATAAGACAGAGGCTTTGCGATTTGGCGGTCTAGCCTTGGCATTAAGGGGACCCATGCCATGGCATGGAGCGGGATAATAATGCTGTTGGGTAGGGATAATAAAGAGATGTAGAAATGAAATGAAAATGTAGAATGACATGTAAAGCCAGAAGAAGGAGGCCGCATCAAATGAGAAGTGAACACTTGACTGAAAACTCATTAAAAAAATTCAATTGTCAATGGGAAAAAAGGGGAGCAACTAACTGCTCTCAAGTATAATGTCAAATGTGTAATAAGTATGGTAGTCTGGCTGAAAGCTAGTCGTAGGTCTTAAGCCACATTTATTACAGCTGCAGTTACACAGCACAACCATTCCATTCCATGCCTTTACCAGAGTACAACCCACATATGTACAAGAAGGTATTTATTTAAAGAAGAAAATAAAAAATGTGTTCGTTCGTCATCCTTTGATCTTGCTGCCATGTGAGTTGAGTGCCAACATGTTTCAGCTCTTCTTTCCACACTACAACGAAAGCACATCCACGCTGAATGCTGAAAGAAAAAGAACCGAAAGACCGAAACCGAAAAAAGATACATGGAGTGTTTTTAAACTCGTCGGAAAGTATCAGACACACATCGAACTGGGAATGTCAACTCAACTACCAACAACCCACAACTTACAATCAGCAACTCTCGGGCGGGCGGCATGACGACGTCTACTACCAACTACCAACCACAACTACTCACTACGCATTTAACATTAATCCAACATATGTAAGTCCTTCCAAATAAATAAATAATTAACCACATAGTCCACATTTCATAATAGTCTCTCTTTTCTTTTTATCTTGTTCCGTGATTTTACACACTGCGCTCGTACAAGAATCGACGTTCAAAATTCATTACAGATAGAAGTTTGCAATTCTTTTTGCTGAGGTACTTCTACTTGTTTACTGTATATCTACTTAATTATTTTTTACATCGTCTAGGCCTGCTCTTGCTATAGAGCCACGAAAAAAAAGGATTACAAAAAAGGAAGTAAAAAATAACACGACGAGGACATCGTAGGGTTAAGAAGACAAGACAAGAGGAAACCGAAAAGAAGGAAAATCAACTATCGTCAGATACACATGTGACATATTTTCTTGCACATTGTGGAATTTAGGTTGTCTCAATCATATGTCATATGTCTCAAATCCTGAATACTGAACATCGAATGGAACGACATTGGAGGATAATACCACACTATCACATTTAGAGGTGTAGGGATTTAAAATCTTCGGAGAAGACTCTCCGATGTCGGTGCCGGTAACGGATTGACATGTCAAGTGAAGCCACATCCAGTTTTGAACACCCTA
Organism: Ptenothrix huangshanensis; assembly: GCA_036851915.1. Lineage (NCBI taxonomy): Eukaryota > Metazoa > Arthropoda > Collembola > Symphypleona > Dicyrtomidae > Ptenothrix > Ptenothrix huangshanensis. The sequence continues at coordinate 3,932 of JAAXYX010003666.1, read as the reverse complement.
GATTGAAAATCCAAGGATGAAAGTCAGGAAAAGAGATGAGGATCTATCTGTCTGACTGTGAATTATTATGCATCTGATGGGTTTAGTTCGACTTTTAGCATCGACTTTCATTCAACGAATACTTACATATACGCTTATCTATGTATACAATGGGAAAACAGATATCTGCAGACGTGGAGGTTAAAATAGAAAAATAGTACGAGACAATCTCATCATCACCCTCGTTCACTTGAGTCACTTTGGAATTCGTAACAATGAGAATACATGACGGGAAGACAGGATGGAACGATGAGGGGGATGTAAAAGTCAAGAGACTACGAGTAACTATCATCACATTCCAACCCTCCTGTCAATCCTGTCATGGAGACCTCAACAACCCTTTATAGTTGACAATTGACATCTCATCACATCTCACTATACTATCTATGAACTATCCCAGCTCATCTTAAGCTCAATGACCAAACATAAATATGCACATGAATTCATAAGTCCACGTTCGACATTCCTTCTCTAAATGTAACTTAAAGAAACGTTGTGCGAAAACGGAAGTTCTCGACACTGTCTCACTCGACGATCCAATTCAGTCAGATACGTATTAAATATACTAGTGCATCGCATCGACTTGGACACGAGACTGACTGACTGCCTTTAAGTCTGGCATGACATTACTTGACAAGACTTGATAGACAGGACGTGTTACTTTGCCGTGACGACTAGAAATGTTAATGGATCGAACATATGAATCCGATACAAATATATGTACAAAGTATGCTTAAATCCACACTCCCTGATTCATGCTATTCCACTCACCCATTACGAGAATGAAGGATTGACTGACTACCTCAAAGCATCTGGATCTGGATTTGAAATCAAATCTTTCGTAAGTATGAATTTGTAATTACCTATTTAAGTTATATAATAATGCATTATGTAATTATATAGAAGGGGTATATTTTACTGCATACTTACGATTAGTAGGTACATTGCATAGTTTGAAAACCAATATGAACGACCATTCCGAATATTAAACTGCAAGTGTGAAATGCAATGCAGTGCAATGGTGCAAGTGTGAAACCATTGCATTGTACTGGCTGGTTAAGTGATGTATGGGCTTCTGTATAAGTAAAGCACTTTAAAAGGAGCGAAATAAATTACTAGCTGACGAACAAACTCCATTTCTGTAACTGAAGAATCAGTATATTAGACAGAATGTTAAAGTACTTAGGTATCTATTTATTGGGAATTTATGAAGACAACAAAGTCTAGGGTACGCATACACTAAGAGTAAATGTGCCGTTGTCCAGACAGGACACGAGTTTGACAACTTACTCACGTGCATAAGTATTATGTTGGGTCAACTGAATGTACTCAAGAAGGAAATAATTATGTTGACATTAACATTTACTAGACATCCGGAACCGGGTTCTGGTTTAGTTGTTCGGCTAAAGCTGTATGACTTTAGTTTAAAAGTAACTAGAAGAATTTAGTTAGAGGAAGTAAACTGACGCGATTTAAAGAGGGTAGTCAGACTGGCAGAATCTGTATCAAAGTAAAGCAAATATCTGTTTCTGGTTCACAACTGACAATTTGAATCAACTGACCATGTTGACTGGCACCGCATTATATGCAGTTGTATGTACAGACACTGACAACTTTGTAGATTAGGTAGGTCTGTTTAAGTTCCGTTTCAACTTTCTTAGATTCCGAGGTCCGGAACCTGGTCGGTACTTGCCTTCAAGATGAATGTTTCGAGTCCGCGTTCCCGTCACGCTTAACAACCGACTAACAATTACCACAAGGATTTATTGTCTCAGGGATCCAAGTAAAGATCTGTCCATTTGCTCATATGTAAAGTATACACCTATGTAGACCTACAAACACGAAATCATATCTGAAGGATATACGAAATCGCAAACTGTCGTAGCATCACCTAAATTCAAACTCAATGCATTCCTTCGTCAATGAACTGCTTTAAATGAGAATGGACATTGACATGCCCTACTCACTTGACATTTCAGCTCATGTCGTGATGAACGGCTGACCAAAACCAAACCCTAAGACCAATACGGATATCTACACCGATACAGAATATCCTTATGTATGCTTGTAAAATGTTTTTGTATTACGGTTAACTTTGGTTTGTGTACAATTTATAGTTGAGTGTATTGTCTTTGTTTTGTCTAGGTACTATATAGATCTCGTGGCTGTGAGTTGGCTCGGTTTGGTGCTTCGTTCCGGGCAGATGGATCTCGTTAAGCCGAATCGGAGCTAAAAGCTCAACTTTCAGGTAACTTATGCCCAGTGCTATAACTTCTTGTCAGAAGTGGTATGTACATATGGGTATTGCTCAGTAGCAATACCCATACCAGTGCTGCCATGTGATACTTACAATACGACCTGGTAAGAAGGGCCCTTATGTCATTTCACTGATCTCCTGACTAACCACGTACATACATTCAATAATATTTAACTAGTTAACCCTCCTTCCCATCTACGTGCCTATGTATAGGTACATGGAACAAGGAACTAAATAACTCCCTGGATACGTATAATTATGCCTGTATGATTTTTGTGTCTACCTTCTAGGATTCGGATGGGGGTTACCCACAAGATCACTTTCAGCTTCACGTCGTTGTTGGTTCGGTTTTCTTTGCAGTTCTCCGGTTGTGACATGTTTGGAAAACTACCCTCATCCCCGTCTATTTATTACCTACTTGGAGTAGATACCTACCTTATGCATGTACGCACACGAAATTCTTTATTTACTCCTCTCTAAACCCAAACTCTGGAAACTATTCTGTCTGGAACACCGCCGCTTGTTCATTTCATGCTTCCTATCCTCGACTATATATTATTTTACTCTTCCTACTGCTATTCCTATGACTACTACGCTGCTTCCCTGCACTAACTCATTTCGAATTTGAAATTTTATGGATCCCTTCTCATTATCATTCATACAACACCAGAAGACCATGTACAAGGGAAGACTCGTGGGATGAAATATGGAAGCAATAACTGTGGTCTTTATTCTTAATTTCTTTTTTGTGTGCATAGTGAAAGTAAGCTTTACAGTCCTGACGTCTTGACTGTTATTAAAGGATCAACCAACCAATAGTTATAGTTAGGTTCTATAGGTGTACTAATATTGCAGGGATGTGGATGGGAGTAAAGTTAATTCTGGGTGACTTCAAAATAGCGTTTCCGATGCATGCAAGGTTCAAAGTGCTCACTGGGTAAAGCAACGAAGTCGATCGCAGTTTTGTGACAACAAAAGTCTTGCATAGTTTTGGCAATTGTCTTTGCTAAAGCATTTAAAATGATGTTATAGTCAATCTGAAATGATTCACGGAGTGCTCTTCTTGATTCATGGGAGTAAGGTAATTCAACACCGGAGACATTTTTTGATTTTAAAATAACAAGGATTCCTAAAACCGCCTTGTAAAATAGGCAACTTTTAACTAAAAGCCAAGATCCATTGACTGCCCAATACTACCCACCAAAAATTTCGACCAGCTCTCAAATCGAAGGAGGAAGGACGAAGTTTAAAAGGAGGCGTAGCCAAATAATAATATTTTTATTGTAATATTCAGAAACAAAATAAATCAATATTTTGTTAACTTTGCATTTTATTTTATGATATAAAATGCGGATGGCGATATTTAATTTTTTGAAATATAATTTCAAGCAAGTATTTTTTTATTATTGTAATTTTATTTATTTTGTTGCAACCCGGATTCCATAACAAAATGGATCGTATTAAACCTGGAGGAAGGATAATATATAATACTGAATGCTGTTCAAAATCAATATATCTTTATACACTGACAAAATTAATCTTAAAACAGAAAGTAACACATAATACAATAATGCAGAATATGTTGGGTGCAAAATCAAAGAGCATAACGTCGGTGAATATGGAAAACCTCCAGATT
>JAAXYX010003665.1:0-13826 GCA_036851915.1 Ptenothrix huangshanensis | reverse complement strand
GTAACAATATAAACCAGTCACAGACACTCAAACATCATTTGATTACACTTTACAAGCGATCACAATTAGGGCAAAAAATTGATCACAATTAGGTGACGTGCAGTGCAAATTCGACACTTTTGCTGCTCAGTAGTACAGTGCAGAGAGAAATCAAAATCGAATAATGCTTGTCACCACTAGTGTGGAAGTGCATTTACTTTACTAATTGACAACAATTAGGTAAATTGCCTGTCTATGGGACAAGCAACCACATCGAGAATTGAATCGAACCCATCCGCCAATTCAAAAAGTTTTGGCGGCGTAAGTACTGGCTATTCCAGAGCTTACGTTTTTAAAACGTCCTGGTTAGTAATTGTACTCAAGATTCTCTATTGTATGTACACTAAAAACACGGCAGAGCTGAAATCCTATTCGCGTGTTTTCATACTATAATCTCAAATGATCACAATTAGGCGAATATCACAATTAGGTGATTCTACCCTACACAAAAACAGTGCAGTTTTTAAAAACAGAAAAATTGATATCGTATTTTTAAATTCATACAAAAAAGTTTAGTTTTTAAAATTTGCAGGTAAACTGATATCGTTTTTTTTTTAAATTTACACATAAAGGTTCAGGTTTTAACATTTACAGAAAAACTGATACCGTTTTTTTAAATTCACAAAAAACCGTACAGTTTTTAAATTCACAGAAAAACTGAAATCGTTTTGCTCAAATGCACATAAAAACAGTGCAGTTTGTAAAATTTATTGTAAAATGGATGCCGTTTTTGAAAAAAAATATACAAAACATGCAGTTGTGTTAGCGCAAAACAGGATTGGGGTTTCAAAATGGACTCCTAAACAACTTAAGTTATTTTTGCGATAAAAGCTATAAGATGTTTTGATAAAAAATTAGACTTACGCACTTTTACATTTAGTGTGTAGTAATGTGCGCATTTTTGCATTTAGTTAGATTTGGAAATGCGCAATTGCTTTTTCACCCAGGAAATCAAAATATTAAATTACAGCTAGTCAGAGGCTCTGGAACAGAAAATTTTTAGGATAGCAAAAACAGGGAATTTTATCTAGCGTAAATTTTGAATTTGGCAAAACAAGTTAACTTTATCTAAAGTAAGTCGTAAAAATGAATATATTGTAGCTTTGCATCGTCTTCAAAAACTTTATAGCTAGCGATAGCGCAGCTATTGTGATGGTTTTTTTTCCAAATTTTGTCTGCCGCCCTAGACTTTGGTTGTTTCCTTCTAGAGTTTATTAAACATTTATTATCGGATTCCAGTGAAAGTTTGCACATTTCTAGAATTAATGCAAACACACATTGACAAGTTTAATTAAGACAGATCGGTCGGCGGGTTCGACCGCGGGAAAGCCGCAAGTTTTAAACGTTTCAGGCTCTTGCCGCCATATTTATTGACGTGTCTCAATGAAATTCTGCACGCGAGTTTTTTTTAACTTTTGAGTTGAAAAGAGAAACAGTGCAAATAATTATGACTGGATGCCAAGTTGCTGGATGGAATAGAGAAATGAATGAATTTTTTGTTTTTGATTTAAAATATGTTGATATACTTTATTTGATTTTGCATGTACTTTGACTTTGCGGTTTATTGCATGCTCGCATATGTAATTCTCTCAGTACTCGTCTATATCTGTAGACACAATGCAACGAGTGCAACAAAATGCTCAAATTCTAAACTCTCTCTGCTCATTGCATCTAAGAAATAATTATAATTAATAATAGTAATTGATAATGGCTACAAGTGCAGCTTGTCTAAGTAATTGTGAGTTTACACGAACCAAGTCTCGACAGCATTACATTAACAAGTAATTATGGCATTTCTTTCCGCTCTCTCACAAACCACACGCGAGTTCTTCAGCACCAACCACACCACAACTGAATACAATCTACACTCTCATAAAGTCTCTAAGCCTGTCCTCATCATTTCATCATTTTACATTTTACAATTTCTACGCCGCTCCACGGTTAATTTTCAAATATTTTCTAATTATTGTATTTATTTCAGTATTTCATTTTAACACTATTATAGTCACTAAGACTGTTTCTGATTTCGTAATTTTGATTCTGGATTTTTCATTCCGTCATTGAATTTTGAATTGATTAGGGATGTTATTTCTAGGGTTGGTTTTAATTTTAATACGAATGGTTTTTGATGAAGAGGTCTTGCTTCTCAGCTGCTCCTACTACGCTTCCAGCCACGTACTTTCCGTAAGTGGCGTCGTTGTTGGCCTGAAATTAAGAGAAGAAACAAATTTTTGGTCAACATCAATGTTCAAGAATGGGTGAATGTGGAAAAGTGTAAGTTTTCACAGATTAGTAAAGTAGGTCTGAAAAGGTTAATTGGCGAAGGAGCTGACAGAAGTGATTAAGTCGCAGCCTTTTCAGCGTAGAAGCAATCATCAACACTACCCAAGTTGCCAAAAGTGTCATAAAGGAAGCGATTTTGAACTCAAGCAGTTATTCCACATGCAAACATCGTTTACTCAAAATAGAAATGAGGAGCGCATCTGGGAATGAATTTCAGCGGTGCTACGTATGTATTGTTAAAATGATGATTTTTGATAAATGACCTTTTTTAAAAATGGCTACGTTATTTTGTGATACTTTTTCAAAGGGTGTTATTTTTCCTATTTACACTGCTACGAATAGTCTCATTTTTCCAATTAAAAGTCTAAAATTAAAAGTTGCAATTTCTTTCGTTAACACTTTTTTCAAACGCCAATTTTTTTAATTTGCATTTTCTGAATAGGTACTTTTTAACAATTAAAGCACTTGAAAAGGCTTAAATTTTTTCTAATGAACACCATTTTGGAAAGATCCACTTTGTTTTAACAACCACCTTTTTGAAAAGTTTTAATTATTTTTTGTGTCTAAACATTTTTAAAATGTCCATTATCCAAATTGAAATCCATATTAACATTTTTTGAAATGTAAGTTTTCTAATTTTTACTGTTTAAAAAGGTTCAATTTTTTAATGAACACTTTCAAAAAGCCATAATTTTGTCACAACTGTCTCTTTTGATAAGGTCTAGAGGGGAAAGAAATAATTCATTTCAAAATTAAATAATTTATTTTCTAATTATGTAACGCGTTTTGGAAAAATTGTCCTTTGTTCAACTAACACTTTAAAAGGTCTACTTTTGAAAATGAAGGCTTTATGAAGAGCCATAATTTGTTCGAATTAATCCGTTTTTGATTAGGTCCACTTTTTTTATTTACACTGTTTGAAAAGGTCTCATTTTTCAAATTAGTGTTTTTGAAAAAGTTCACTTTTTATAAAAAAAAATCCAGGAGTGCTAGTGCACCCTAGCACTTACGTCAGCAATGTACGCCCTTTATAGAAACCGTTTCAATTAGTGATAATTATTTACTTAGTAAAGAATGTTAGTTGAAAGCTTATAGTATGAGAACGATGAGTGAGTGAAAACGAATGGGAAGTTGTTGTGTGAAAAGCAAAGCGAAAGTTGACTGACGAGAAATGAAGGAGAAAAGTGGATGGATGAAGCAAGTAAAAAGAGAATGAAGGAAAGTTGGAGAGTGATTACAAAATAAAAACATACACTTGTGTACCACATGTGGGTGGCTTTGTTTGTTTAGTTTTGGTTGTGATTAATTGTTGTGTTGGGTTTAGTGAGTGAAGGAAGCTCGTGATGTCGTTGTGTTGTGATTAGTAAGTGTGGACGGGAGTGAATAAACTCGCTCCGGCCGCCACACTGGCAATGCTACCAACAGCATATTGGCCCTGACTCGCCAAGCTATTTGCCTGTTTAGTAGCACCAGGTCAAGTGAGGTCACGAGTCATAAATCGCACCATTTCCAAACGTCACAGTCGATAAATACAGGAATGGGTTTAGTCGGGGAAACGAACGTCACAAGAAAACAAAAAACAATCATCATTTAGTCAAGTGCAAGTAAATAACATGTCGTCGATAAACAGTCAATTTGAGCTAAATCCAAATGCCTCTAAAAAAATCAACTAAATTTATTAAAATCGGCTTTAAAACAGCTCAAAAGTTTTCATTTTAAAACTTTTTGAACGTTTCAAAATTTTGAATTTTGGCAATTTTGAAACGTCTCACAATTTCCTATTTAACCAACTTTTGAAAGCTTCAAAATTTTGAATTTTGGCAATTTTGAAATGTCTCACCAATTCTTATTTTACCAACTTTTGAACGTTTCTGAATTTTCAGTTTAGTATTTTCGACACTTGAAAGTTATTTTTGTTTTAAGAATTTTGAAACGGTTCAAAATCTCTAATGGTTTTAGGTCGTTTGGTTTTGAAGGCGTTGTGGATTGTGGATGTTGGTGATTTTGCTTTTAGGGCCATTTGGATATGTTTCATTTTGACTCTCGATCGACGATGTGTAAGTGTCAAGAAATGCTGTGTAATTAATAATTATTTGCAATTTGAATGATGCAAGGATCTGCTCTACCAAAATTACGAAATAATAAATTTTTCCAATAATTACTACAACGAAAGGTGTAGAACAAAGCCTATTATTGATCTCAAGTGTAATTTGTAAAACAGCACCAAAAATACGTAAAACTTTTGAAATTGAAAATTTGAAATTACCTTAGCGCGCTTTAATAATTCCTCTTGGCCATCCTTGATTTGCTCTGCCTTTCCTTGCCATCCTCTCAACGCGGAAGCCTGCAAAGGATTCAATTCATTTTCACGTTCGAAAATCATAAGCAAAAACTTAATAGGTACTTGAGGAAATTGAACTTCCAGATTGAAAATAAATTGTAATTAAGCGGTTACTAATTGTGTATTTAAATGACCTGAAGGGCTCGTCCGTAGCTGAAAGTGAGGGCCCATGGCTTCTTGCCTGGGTAGGCGTTGATTGCACTCAAGTTAACGGAAGCCTCTTCCTCGGATTGTCCGCCCGATAAGAAAGTTACTCCTGCAATCACAAAAAACCAAATTATTTACATGTACAAATGTACAATTATTCACCTTGCACGTCATTCCCACATTCAAATCAAATCCACTTTCCAAAATCCCCTTTTCACATTTTTAAAAGCCGGACAAGAAATACTGTCCAGATTTCCAACTCGAATCATTTAAATACCCCGCCCACGAAAATATACATACATACATAATGAAGCAAAACAAAATGCAGCTAAACATGTATAAAAAATTGAAAGATTTTTAAAGATTTTTGTGGAAATCTCGATACAAAACGGAGCGGACGAAAATTAATATTTTCTTCCATGTTTTTAAATCCAGAATAATTTGTAGTAGCGGAAAAAAATTTGATTCTCTCCAGTGTAGACATTTAAAAAACTGCATCGTTTCACGTAAATTTTTAAAAAATGCTTCAGTTTTTTTGCACATTTTAAAAAAACTGGCTTCGTTTGCGTTTAAATTTCGGAAGAATTTTTAAAAAACCGTGTCCTTTTCGTACAAATTTTGAAAGAACTGCGCCGTTTTCATACACATTAAAAAAACTGCTTCGTTTTCCTATAAATTTAAAAAAACTGCGTCATTTTCACAGAAATATAAAAAAAATGCGTCATTTTCACAGAAGTTTTAAAAAAAATGCGTCATTTTCACTGAAATTAAAAAAAAACGCATCTTTTCTTGTATAAATTTTTAAAACTTTATCTGTTTGTGAACAAATTTTTAAAAACTGCTTCGGTTTATTACAAATTTTAAAACAACTTGCTTCGTTTCATTCAAATTTTAAAAACACCGTCATTTACGAACGCATTTAAAAAAAACAAAAAACTGCATTGTTTTCATAAAAATTTAAAAAAAACTACTGCGCCTGCTTTGGTGTAAACTTTTAAGAGCGCATCTGTTTTTGCGTAAATTTGAAAAAGCTTCGTGTTTGTGTGTGTTTGACTTAAATTGGGAAAAAAGTTTGTACCGGGAACGGCAGCAGGAACGGTTCTCTGGAGAGCGGTGACGGTGGCTCTGGCGATGTCCTGTGAGGTGTACTTGGTGGTGCAGGATTGGCCGGCAGTGACCATGTTAGGCTTGAGGAGAGTGCCCTCCAAGAACACGTGATGGTCGTTCAGGGCCTTGTACACGAACGCGAGGACAGTCTCGGTCACCTTCTGGGCCCGGTCGAGGTCGTGGTCGCCGTCGGGAAGGACTTCCGGCTCCACGATCGGCACGAGACCGTTGGCCTGGCAGATGGAGGCGTAGCGGGCCAAAACATTTGCGTTCTCAAGGATTGCTTGGTAGCTCGGCGTGTTCTTTCCGATCTTCAAAACACTGCGCCACTTTGCGAACTGACAGCCGTCCTTCTTGTACTGGGCGCAACGCTTGGCCAAGTCGTCAAGTCCTTGGGTCGTAGTCTCGCCCTCTGACCCCAAAAGGTCAACCACTCCGCTGTCAACCTGTAAAGAGAAATAGAAATAAATTACATTATTTTGAAAATTCAAAACGCTGCATTTACTTTTGGAAAATAAAAAAAACTGTGTCCTTCTTGTATAAATTCTAAAACACAACCGGCGTCGTTTTTGCAAATTCTAAAAAATGGCATCTCTTTTCGCGTAAAGAAATTAACCAGCACCAAGTTTTTGGGAAATAAAAAGAACTGCGTATTTTTTGTGTAAATTATAAAAAAAACTGCGCCTTTTTTTGTTTAAATGTTAAAAAAGCTGCATATTTTTTCGAAAAATAAAAAAACTGCGTGGATTTTTGTGTAAATTTTAACAAAAACTGCGTCGTATTTTGTGTAAATTCTGAAAAACCGTCTTTTTTTGCGTACATTTAAAAAACCAGGGATCGTTTTTGCAAAATAAAATAACTGCTTATTTTTTGTGTAAGTTCTTAAAAACTGTGACTTTTTTCTTAAAAAGTTAAAAAAAAGCATATTTTTAATAATGAAAAATAAAAAAAACTGCGTGGCTTTTATGCAAAATCTTAAAAAAAAGGCGTGGTTTTTTATGTAAAATCTAAAACAAACTGAATGATTTTTTGTGCAAAATCAAAAATAAATTCGTCAATTTGGTGGCAATTAAAAATGTGGAAATGAGTGTAGCTGTGAAATGGTTTTGGTGTATTTTTAAGAGATTTGTGGATGTAGGCGTAGGTGGGGAGTTGTAGTTTGTAGTTCGTACCTTGATGCCGGGGAGAATTCCCTTGGCCTGGAGGAGCTTGACGAGGGGAGTGCCGTCATCGGCCTTCTGGTAGAGAGTCTCGTGGAAGAGAATCACGCCCGAGATGCTCTCCTCAAGACGCTGATCGCAGGTGAAGAGGAGCTGGCGGTACACGCGACGGTTCTCCTCCGTGTTCTCCACGCCGATTCCATCGAATCTCTTCCCGATCGTTCCCGTCGACTCGTCAGCCGCCAAAATTCCCTTCCCAGGAGCCACGATCGCATTCGCGATCTTCTTAAGCTCCTCCTGAAGCTCCACCGATGGGTAGTTGAAGTAAGTAGTCATTCTCAAAAGATCCCTGAAAAAACACAAACCCACAACTTACAATTAACTATCCATTTTTCAATTTTACAAATCATTATCTCCACTCTCAAATTTAAAAAAATCGTCCTTTTTGAGCTTTAAAAAAAGCTGCGCCATTTTTTGTATACATTTAAAAAAGTTGCATAGCTGCATTAAAAATCTAAAAGAACTGTATAAACCATGAGCATTTGCACAAATTGAAAAAGCGGCGTCTTTTTTGTGTAAAATTATAAAAAATGCGCCATTTCCTTGTAAATTAAAAAAAACTGCGTACGTTTTATGTAAAACTAAAAAGTTCTGTTCTTTTTGTGAATTTTTTTGAGCAACTTCAAACCACGCAATTAAAAAAAACAACGTCGTTTTTGTGCAAGTATATCAAAAAAACTGCGTCATTTTTTGCGTTTTAAAAAAGCTGCGCCGTTTTCAGAAATGGCTAAAACAACTGTAGCAACTTTTGTGTAGTAATAAAAAAAATTCTGTGTCGTATTTTGCGTAGTGCATTTAAAAAACAGTCATTTCTGCGTAAATTTTAAAAAAAAACACTGCGTAATTTTTTGCTTAAATTTAAAAAAAATGCATCGTCATATTTTGCGTACATTTAAAAACACTGCGTCATTTTGTGCCTAAACGGTAAAAATACTACGTCATTTTTTGCGTAAATTTTACAAAATCTGCGTCGTTTTCATAAAAAACTAACAACTGTTTTGTAATAATTTAAAAAACGTGGGTATGTAAATTTTGCGTAAATTGTTGTTAAAAAATGCCTCTTTTCCTGGTCATTTTTAAAAATCCCTCCAAGCCCACACCTAATTAATCTACTGATTACGGTACGAGCAAGTGATTCTAAATGTGAACCACTCACTTGAGTATAAATTGCAGTTAGCAGATTTTGTTTCAAAAAGAATTTTTGTAACGAGAACGACGAATTGGTTGCGGCTTCTTAAATCGATTATCATTCAGTTTTTGTTTTGTCCTACTCACGCACCAGCACCAGGAAATAATGGGCCACCTCAAAACCAGCTGATTGTAACTATAATGTTGTGTGCTTAAGCCGCTTGAATTTGGCGAGTGACGTGGAAAAACAAAAAATAACTGCCGTGTCACGAGACACGAGTAAAAAGGAACAAGCTCCATTGTAAAGCATTGTAAAGTGTTCATAGAGCTGAAGAGCTACGGGAAATTGTGTATGGATTTGGACCGGATGACAAGGCCGTTGCGTTGTGGAAATTGAAATTCTCTTTGATTCATTGCTTTTCCAGTCCAAGTCCAAGTGCAAATAACGCTATCTCACATAAGTCAACAAAACAGGCAGTAATGAGAAGATTTGTGTGCCGAAGAAGAAAATGAATTGCCTTCACTTCCACTTCCACTACCACTACCACCAGGGGCGGATAGCAACCGAGTATAGGGCCCGGGCGAAAAGGAATAGGCGTAGGGGCCCTAGAAGCCAAATGGGGCCCTAATTTTGCATTTACGTAATGCTAAAAAGGTGGGGGCCCACCGGGCGATCGCCCGGTGGCCCGGCGGGACTATCCGCCCCTGACTACCACCTTCAAGGGCACCTTGCTCCACATGCAAAAGCGCACAAGTGAATTCGTCTTCGTGTCACGTGAATTCTAGTCCGAGCTTCACTTTCCAAGCTCATTGGATTGGAGAGAGAACGGGCAATTTGCCACGAAAGAAAGAGCAACGGAATCATTACAGACAAGGTGAAGCTTCGAAGAAAATCTTCAAAGTTTCAAAACCTTCTACATACCTTCTATGTACATTCATTTTAACAACCTTCAAAATACTCCTAATGATTTTTTACCCAAATTCCAATCCTTTAATTCAACTTTCGTTTTACTTCTCAAATACTCTTATCCACAATCTTTGTGTGTTTTTGTGTAAACTAAAAAATGTGTCCGTTTTTTTTGTAAATTTTAAAAAAACCGCGCCTGTTTTTTTTGTATCAACGAAAAATGCGTCTGTTCTTTTGTAACTTTTTAAAAAAATCTGCATGTGCTTTTGTATAACCTAAAAAATGCGTCTGTCGTTTTGTAAATTTAAAAATAATCTGCGTGTGTTTTTGTATAAAATAAAAAAATGCGCCTGTTTTTTGTTAATTTGAATAAAACTACATCTGTTTTTGTATAGAATAAAAAATTCACCTGTTCTTTTGTAATTTTTGTAAAAACAAAACTGCATGTGCTTTTGTGTAAACTAAAAATTACGCCTGCTTTTTTAAAATTTCAAAAAAAAAACGGCATCTTAATAGTGTTAGGTCCAATTCTTATTGTTAGTTCCTGACCTAGCCCTGATAACGCCACAGTTCACTGCTCTTTCCAAATCCGTCAAAATCCACTATCTACAATTTTCGAAAGTATAAATTGCTATTTTGTCATGTCTCTACCTAAACCGTCGAAAACATGAATGTAACTTTTTAGTTAAAAACTAAAAAAAAATGGAAATTTTGCTATTAGCAAACAAATACGAAAACTTGCTACATTCCCAAATCCTCTCTTCTAACGTCATAAATTTTCCGTTTCCAAACTATTATTATTATTACTCCGTATATTCATTTTTCAATTTAGTTTTTTTTCAAAATGTTCAACGAGCCTATTTTAAAATTATAATTAATTAATTTTTATCCTCCTTAGAGCAATTGGATTTTTGGTGGTATACCTAAATTTGATTTTTCCACCCCATTTATTAAGATGAATTCCTTAAACGGCATTCAAGTGACGCAACAAAAACTACTAACTACACTTTTACATATGTAATTATTTTAAATTACTATGCATTTTAATACCTCACAAGATATGTCATTTTGCATTTTTCTCTTCTTCTTTGCAATGAATCAGAATATGCAACGTTGCTCCTGAGACCAAAACTCACGATGCATTTTTACAACTATTTACGCCTCATTAAAACTGCTAAGTGATTTTTTCAGCCTATTTAAAGTCGACGACTTGGATAAGGACAATCTTTAGCCGGAGTGATTAGGAATTATTTGATGACAGGACTTTGATCTCGACATGTTGAAATATTTTGAGGTTGAAATAGAAACGTTAACTAAGAGTAAGTTGTGCATGAAAACATGTACATGAAGTCACGTATGGATTCCAAGTCCAACGAAGCTTATTTGATAAGAGTGTTTGGGTGGAAAGTGTGATGTGAGGCGAGTTTGAAGGAGAGTGAGGATTGGCCAGGGAATTATCCGCAAGATTAGCTCGCCATTGCATCACATTCATTATTGAATTCATTATCTGGTTGCTCTGACTTTGAGACAAGAGAATCTGACGATGACTGAACACGTCCGATAAATAAATACCAAACACCAAACCAAATCTCAAAGTCAAAGGCAATGTCAGCACGTAAGCAAAGTTGGCTTTGCGTGGCGAGGAAAGATCCCACAGCCACAGTTACAACAAAACTAATGCAAAACGGCCTAAGTGCTAATCGTACGAGCAATGATGATGATGACGCAATAAAATTGCATTTCCAGCAGGTAATAAATAGCATGGCTAACGTAAGAGCATGTACGGTAAATGTGTAACAAAAAGATTCACGAACAATCTCACACTCATCGTCATCGGCAGTGGAACAAAACAAACCTCAATTTCCACGCGATTCTCGGATAACAATGAATTGTTTTTAGGGCATAAATAAAAGGTAATTATAACGGATTAAAAATACAATGCAAAACTAACGTCCTTTTACTAAAGGTACTTTCCCTTTTAATTTTAATGTGTTTATAAATGTAGTCTTTATGCTTTAAATTACCAACTGCATGTTTCTTACAATTAGAGACACAAATTCGCATTTTGAAAGTGCTAAAGAAATAAAAGTTTAAGACCGTAAAGACTAAAGTTTTTCAATAGATAATTAAAATGTTTTGAAAGGAATTTTATGAAATACAAAAACCGATGCAGTTTTTTTAAATATACGCAAAATCAGATACAGTTTTTTTAAAACACAAAGACACATTCAGTTTTTTTAAATTTACACAAAAATAGATGAAAATTTTTAAATTTACACAAAAACAGATGCAATTTTTTTTAAATTTGCACAAAAACCGATGCAGTTTTTTTTACATTTGCACAAAAACCGATGCAGTTTTTTAAAATTTATACAATAATGACGCAGTTTTTTTAAATGTTCACGGAAAAGGCGTGTTTTTTAAATATTTTATACTCGAAAAGCCGGGGATATTGTTTAAAATTTTACACTGTATTAAATTTTAGTATTTTCAGCAGACCTGTACTCAAAAAAGCCTGCATTTTATTTGCTTTTAATTTTATAAAACCAAACATTGTAAATAACCAGCTTAAGTGCACTTAAAAATCCCACATTTAGAACAAGAAATTAAAATTAAACGAGAGAAATAGCAAGAAATTTTGAAAATGAAGCAGGCAAGAATATGCTGGAAAAATAGATAATTATGACGCAACTACTTTAAACCGGTTTCTTATACACACATGTATGCACCTCAAAGACAAAGATGGTGAAATTATTTTTCTGGAAATTGTCTTTGAAAGGATTTTCATTACGAAAATTCCAAATAAAAACCTAACAAATTATTTGTACTTCAAAAACTCTAAAAATACTAAATGTTAATTTACACTCGAGTTACTTTTAGTTCCTTGTGGATATTGTGGAACAATCAAAATAATTCATAGAAATTCCCACATCTTCCTGCTCAAGTATCTCACGAGCAAATCAGTTAATTGTTTCATTACCAAATACAATTTTTAAGCTTTGCTTATATAAGTAAAAATTTAAACCCGCATTTAAAAACACTTAATTAAAATCCTACCTACAAAAATGTATTTGTTACACTAAAAATATTTCTAAAACTTTCCCTGACCCCAATTTAATTTTTTAAAAAAATAAAATCAAAACCCGTTGCGATGTAATTGTAATTTTGTGAATTTTAGAAGGTCAAAGTGCATGTTAAACAAAAAATGTTAAATGAAAGAGTAAAGTGTGGACTCACCTTTGAATTCGCTGTAGATTTAAATGGAAGATGATTTGAGTGTGTGGAATGGAATTGTTCGTGGAGGTGCTGCTGGCTGGAGAAATGGAGAAGGAAGAAAAGGTTGGGTGGAGTGGAGCCAAGTCAAGTGGGTCTGGGTGCAAAGTGTTCTCGTGGAAGTTGCCAGTTGCCAGTGCCAGTGCCAGTGCCAGTTGAAGTTGAAGGACGGAGTGAGACGATGACGAAGGGAACGAGGAGGCGGAGAGCAAGAGTACGAGGTGCAAGGTGGCCCCAGTGCGCCGTGCAATCCGCTCAATTTCCATTTGTATCCTTTTTCCACCGATTTTCATTCCCTTTTCACGTACAAACTTACAACCATCGCATCGCTCCTACAGTCAAGTTCATTATGTAATCTTTTAGTCTATTTAAACTCAAGCATGCAGTAGCGTCTGCAGGATTTTTTTTCATGTAGGCCCCGAAAAAACTTTGTATTTTTTTTGAAAAAAACTGCATTTTATCTACTGTCAATTAAAAAATTATTAATTATTAATTACACCAGAAACTGCGCTCTTTTCATGCTCTTTTTTAAAAAACCGAAACTTTTGAGTGTCAAGTAAAACAATTGCGCCTTTTATTTTAATTGCAAATTACAAAATGCGTCTTTAGTTGTAAATTTTAAAAAAAGTTGCGTTTTCTTTAATATAAAGTTTAAAAACTTTAGATGTTTTTTTGTGTACATTTCAAAAAAGATGAAACTTTTTAGTGTAGATTAAAAAAAATGGGCGTTTTCCTTGTAAATAAAAATGCGTCTTTTTTGTAGGTACTTTAAAAAATTGTGAGTTTTTAGAGCAAATTAAAAACAATTGTCTTTTCTTTGTACATTTTTTTTTAAAAAATGCGTCTTTTTGCGTAAAGCTAAAAACTGCGAATTGCATGTGTACATTATAAAAAAAACTTTTCAGTGCACAATATTATTTATTTTATTTTGAAAAAATAAGGCTTTTTGAATTTCGGTTTACATTTAAAAAACTGGGCTTTTTATTATTACTTAACAAAATAGGCAAGTGCAAAGTTAATAAAGTGCGACTTTTTTGCGTACAATTTTGAAAAGCTGCGCATTTAAAATAAAATTCTTTGCATGCCTATCCCCACCGTCGCTACTGGGTAAAGTTTGCCTAATTAAAGAGCATTTCCTTTGAATGTTTTAATGGGAATTTGTGTTTTACATGTGAAAGGTCTATTTGCATGTTACAAGACAAAATAATGAAAAAGTGCGCCGTAGCCACCACTGGCTCCACAACGCACCTCATAGGAATGAATCGGGAAATCCTCGACTGCGACTGCGACTCGGGCTCGCTGACGATGAGCAATTGAATGGAATCGACTGTTGATAAACCGGCAATAGAAAACCAAAGAGGAATTCCTTGGCTCCCTTCCT
>JAAXYX010003664.1:0-13827 GCA_036851915.1 Ptenothrix huangshanensis | reverse complement strand
AATGTGCATACCCCATTACTACATACATACCTAGCTGGATATCTGAATGTGTACTGCTGGTAGTACTGGTAGGTGTTTGCGCTGTCATAATAATGAACGCCTCTACTTGTTTTCTGTGTGAACGGCTCCATCCCAGAGCCTTTTAATAATAATCTTTTTCCATTAGAACTTGTGTGAGCAAGTAAATAACTCGAATAAATATAGCATATTACGTTATAAGATTGTAAGAACGCCGTTGTAGTTGTAATAGATGAATCGCATCTCGCTCGCATCGCTTCGCATGTCGCATCACATATGCCAAGTATGGTTGTTCTTGTTGTTCGTTGTTGTTGTAGTAGGCGCAAGCAAGGCAGGAAGGGCTTTTGTAGGAAAGAGAAATGACTGGTTTTTTCTCTCATTTAAACATTCGACCACAGAAAACCAGTAACCAGCATCAACGCCTGAGTATTTCTTCTTTTAGTGACTTCGTAGTAAATAATGGTTAGAGTAAAATCTAAAATTCATGTATGTATAACTCGGTTATATCATGATAATCACAGCCATCACGTCCACAGCAATATCAACATCAACATTACATC
Source organism: Ptenothrix huangshanensis (assembly GCA_036851915.1). Classification (NCBI taxonomy): domain Eukaryota; kingdom Metazoa; phylum Arthropoda; class Collembola; order Symphypleona; family Dicyrtomidae; genus Ptenothrix; species Ptenothrix huangshanensis. The sequence continues at coordinate 13,249 of JAAXYX010003664.1, read as the reverse complement.
AATTTAGAGACAACTTCAAGTTGAAACTGTGGCTCGCAGCTCTTAACTTTTTACATCACCGAAGCCTAACAACTGCCAAGCAAAGCCAAACGAAGTTTGAGGGTTTCGTGTAAATTGTAAATAATGCTGTTATTGCTTTTTAAAATGTACTATTGGAGTACCTAAGGTACGTGGAGCTTGACTGTGAGTGTAAAAAAGATGGGCAGACAGACAACAAAGACAGAAAGAAGCGGAGGCGAAGCCAGTCGACCAGTAATGAAGAGAAGGTAGGAGGAATGGATGGAGAATAGAGCACTGGTTGTCAGAGGAATACATTGGAGCGTTTTGCATTTTGCCTTGGAATTGAAGCCCCCTTTCGGGCACTGGTCTCTCGTCTGGTCTGGTGTCAAATGGCGAACAAACCAACGGACCCACCATCACCAACACTAAATATCAACATCAGCTCAATGCGTTCGGAATGATCTTGAATCCCATATACTCCTGCCTAGAGGTTTCTTTAACGTTGCACGGACAGTGGGGAGGCAGCGTTAGATCTCACATTGGATTCGAGTTGCCTGCTCACATATGTTCACTGTTATGAAATGAATCTACTGATTTGATCCTCCTGGCTGGGACTGGCATTTAGCTGGCTTTGTGGACTTTGCCTTTGGGTTGTGTTCTGTCTGGCTGGTTGGTGAGGTTTTACGATATTTTCCTGAGCATTGAACTAAAGGCCTACCCGTCAACCCGTCCCGTGGAATAATCAACCCTTCCATCAGAGAATACAACAGAATTCCATCTCCATTGCAAAGCTCCCATCACATCCACAGTCACAGCTACACGCTACACAGTACTACACACATGCAACGAAACGAGGTAGTATAGACTCGAATGGTTATAGTAGATTGTGGATGTGGATGTGGATGCTACGAATAGGGTGTTGTACGTGTACAGTGTACATGCGATTACATATAACAACATTATAACTGCACACACACAAGCCTTCCTGCTCGGTGTACGTTCGTTCGGTGTTCGACTCGTGTGGATGCTACGAAGAGGGTGTTGTACGTGTACAGTGTACATGCGATTACATATAACAACATTATAACTGCACACACACAAGCCTTCCTGCTCGGTGTACGTTCGTTCGGTGTTCGACTCGTTGGGTTTCACGTACCAAACGTGGTGAATTGTGAAGCCAAACCAAACCAGCCAAGTAAGTAACCTTCCAGCAAGAAGTGAGAAGGAGAAGAAGAGTCACAGTCAGCCAGCCAGGCAGGGAAAGAGCTACACTTGAGTAACTGACTGTAGCCAGAAATTTATTATATTATGATGGTGTAACCAGTCTCTTCACTCACATCACAAACACCACAATCCGAGAGCACCGCACCTTTAAAACCTTTGTTGTTCTTTGTCCATTTTTCTAATGGTTTTTTAAAGTCACTTATGTAAATAATCCAGATATTCCTCAGTCAACAAAGCAAATCAGTGTGTTCACTCAACTCAACCTATCTCATTTACAAATTACAAGAGTAATCACAAAATTCACAAAAATATTGTTATCTCTTATCTTTGTTCTGTAGCTATCTATAGTATAACAATTAATATTATTTCATATCAATTATTTACAAATTGAGGAGCGGAACGAAACCAAGTATCAAGCTGAATCCCGCAGTCAGCGAATGCAAAAACATTCTGAGTCATAGACCAACAAAGTAAAAGTTAGATTAGCTTATTAAATTGTGGTAATAAGTGGTTGTGTTTGTGTAGTCAGAAAACGGTAAATATGTAGTAAAAATAAGTATGTACTACAAATTCGTTATATCTGTAGTAGGGGTATTGATATGAGGAAACGACGAGATATAAATACTCCTCACACGCTCTGTAGTGGCTCATTGGTGATTTATTTACGTCGATTTTTATTTTTCTCTCTCGCCCAAGTGTTTATTGAATTCTCTATTCATAGAGAGGATAAAAAACAAATATAGCGAGAGATACGTCAGCAGTTCAGTTCAGAATCCACATCAACACGAGACGACTTATTAAATACCACATGCAGGCAAAGCCTAGGCGTTCACATTCTTCACATGCATAATATAATTATGCATACCATATTATAATTACAGCATGAATACTGGCTATACTGTAAATAGGCAGGCAGGAATATAAAGCCGAAGCTGTGAGGGCTGCAGTGCACAAAAATACGAATAAATAGGTAGGTGTATAATTGTAGATACACACGAGTTAACGAGGCGAAAACAACTCAAATTTTTGTTGTTATCATCCCTCTAATATTAGACATTGGGTGTGCTATTTAATTGCATGTTACATTATTATTATTTTCAATTTCAAGGAGGCAATTATTGCTGTAGAGCTATAGAATTCGCACACATTGACTTTGACTTGGTTTGGACGGTCACGTTCAACGCATATCGTCATTGTTACTCGAGGCATGCACACCGGATAATTAGTCAAGTAGGGACAGTCAACAGTGAGCTACGCGTCTTCTTTGCCACATTCTACGCAGTATCGTTCAGTGCTCGAAAGTTCGCAAGGAAGTAAACTTAACGCGCTGAATGTCCACTTGAATGAATTGTTCATAGCAGTTAACCGTAAGCAATTATTGTGTTTACATTCAAGTCTTTTTGTCTAAAAGGTGTATAAACTTTTATCTGTAAGTTAGTTTAGAACAATCGATTGAATTAGTTGGCAACAGTTGACAATTCCTCGGATTTGTTTCAAATAGGTGATAGGTATTGTAATATTATTTCGAAAGATATATAATCTGTGTTATCTAACATCTAATGATGAATGGTTCGGATGTATTTTGAACATTAAATATAACCAAAAAATTGCATACAGCAATTAGTATGCAAGTATATTAACAACTTAACATTTTATTATTAGGAGTATTATTGATAAATATATTGTCTATACTGGGTTACCTAAATTTTGATACTGTTCATTTTTAGAGTTAAATTGGTGGTTATTACTTAGTAGCTCAGGAGTCACGAACAAAGCTATCGGTGAACAATTGGACTGAATTCAAGCCCGATTTATTGACCATCATTAAGTCAGTAGTGAGTGAAAAATGGGACCATCAAAAATGCCGAACCCACAACCAATAATCGATGAAGTGTCCAAATACCGTATAGGTATGCACAAGTTGCAATTGCTCCAAAATCTAGGGTATCTGTTAATCTGATTCTAGAGTATCGGAATTGAAAGGAACAAAAGCGAAGTATTTGCGATTGATTTTTCTATATCATGAGCAGTGTATACCTATTAGTCTACCAACCCAAATTCAACATACTTAGGATGTGTTGTTGACACAATATGAATTTCGTTGGATGTGAATTTTTGACTTTGATATTTGCACTGTGAGGTGGAATGTTGATTGTGGATTGATTCAGTGTTGGTTGGGCCGTGTCTGTTTGTACCATTCCTTCTGTATATTTGTAATTGGTACCTAAATAAAATGCCACGAGTTACTTTGTTTTAAGTATGAAAGATAAATACCGGAAAGCTTTTGAATTTAACTAGGTTGAAACTCTTGGAACTATTTCGACACCAAACTACTCAGGATTAGTGTGGTGTCTCTTTTGCACCCATCAGTATGTTCTGGTTGGAGCTGGATTGGACTATGTATCCAGAAAATAAGGTCGCTAGTGCTGGTATTTAAACAGTCAGCATTTCGGTAAAGTGTTCACAATGTTCACGTAGAATTCATGTGATTAATGTATTACGAATTACATACGTGTGTTGGAATATTATCGTTTATCGATTTGTTTTCGACTCTAAGTGGATAATTTAGTTATAGCTGGAATTTTGGTTGTCGTTGATGCACATGGAATGCTGAATGTGTATGCATTCTTCTTTGAAAGTACAAGTTTGATACACTTTTGATTAATTTCAATTGAAAAACATGTGTAATTGATTTATGGAAAAGTATCAGAGACTGCCACTTCTACCACAGAAGAAATATAATTACCTATTCGTAGAAGTAAATAGAGAAAGACAATTTTATTCAACAAAATAGACTTGACACTGACTACAATTAATTTGGTGACCACTTTCTCATTGAGGATTGCTCGTACGTGTTGAATATAATTTCAAGTTATTCTGTGTATCTGATATCCTCCAGATTAATACACAATCTGTTGTTACTAACATCCTGAACTCTTAAGGAATTAGTAGCTGGTTAACGAAGCAGTTCCATAAGCTAGTTTGAAATTAACAAGTTCATGCGGAAAGTTTGTCACGCAATAGTTCATTTACTTGTGTATGTTATGGGTAATAATTACATGAGCGTGTGCAAGTACTAGGCTCCATGAGCTATTCGGTCCCACTAGGGTTTAGACTGTTTTGCTGGCTAGATTAAGAATTGGAAGTTTGGAAGTTACCTGAAAATAGGAGAAGGTCAGATCAATAATTCATAAGCGAATTCCTGGTTAGACTAGGAACAGAAAAGTTGTGACAAAACAGAAAATCAAACTACCTACCTAGGTACTTATGTGCCTAGGTATATGTATTTTGTGCATTAAATTCGTGCTGAACAATGTGTAATAGATTTTTTATCTATATTTTTATCTTGTATTTATTTCCAGATCCATTAACAGACTAGCAACCAAGGCCAAGAAATTTTGCCGAGACAATAAAGTTATCTAAACAAATAAGAACATCCTAATCCAACGTGTGCCCGAATTAAGTTGTGTCCAGCCTTGAAAAGCAAGATTTATATATTGGCTCAACGCGACAACTTGCTTATGTGAAAAACTTGAAGCAGGAGCGGAATACGGAATTGGAATTTATTCGAGTGTTGTATTGTGAATGTCATTTGCCATTTAGTATTTTTGAAGTAATGGATGAAAATCTGAATGCGGCTTTAAACAGTTTGGATATGTTAGCCACTGTGACAGCTGCGAGAAGAGAATATTTGGCGGAGCGACGACATAGTAATATTTGCTCTCTTAGTCTGAGTTGCGTCCCACCTTGGAGGTAAACAATAACAAATATTGGTTTTGTGTGCTACTACAGTTCCGCTTGTTGTAGAACGCGTGGAGCGATTAAACTAGTTAGTAGTCAAGGAATTGCATGAATTGCGTGGAATCACACGGCAGTGAACGTGTGCCATTATGACTCTATTTCGTAATAGCAGTATTTTACTTGGTTTGGGTATTTGGTTTAGTTTTGGAAAAAATCAATGATTACGTTGTTTTTGTAGGACTGCAACTTCTACCACTGGTGTTCCTACTAAAGAAAACCAAGCGATGGAAAAAGCTTTTCTATACTATGCACCACGAAGACAGTCAGACAAATTTTACCACAGAAGGCCACGGTCACGTTGCTTGCCATACGATATACGAAGAAAACCCTTTCATGGATTCAATCCTTCAAGTACAAGAGGAAGCAGTACACATTTTTCAATTGCAGCGCCACATTATACAGTCCATTCTGCTCATTTGGACGAACTGAAAACCAAGACTGAGAAGTTTCCAGTTCCTGTATTGTTGCGTTCAAAATCACTGGAAGATCTCAGAGATACGTCTAATAATTATACTTCTCAGGGATTACAACTTCAAAATGTTAAAAATATTATAGATTTTGGATGTAGAGGTATTAACCTAGGAACCACCAATTTTCTTAATAATAATTCTAACAACATTAAGAAAGAAATCGATTCTATGTCAATGAGAATCGAGAAACTTGATGTAGCTTAAGCATCGGGGTTTAGCTAAGCAAATAGCAAATAAGCTAAAAGCAATATCTAGCTGTACACATTACACATTACCCATACTTCGTTAATACCTTGACGTGGACAACGGGCAACCGAAACCAAATTAGTAAGTATAATTCCATCATTCGATTTTCTCATAGGTGTATATTGTTCCGTTCTCATTTAAAACTAGTAAACGTTCAACACGCTAATATGTGCTAGACTACAAAGCAATTTAGGATATCATTTATAATTATGCAGAAATCCAACAATCAGTGTAATGATATTACGTAGGCCGTACATAATGTATAGTGATAAGTCGAGATCATGTTCGTCGAAGCTTCACTACTCTTAATTTAACCATAACATGTAATATATGTACTAATGGCTCAAATAATATTACCGTGTACTTATCTAAACAAAACTGCAGCTAGATTTGATTTAGTGGTAGAAGCAAGGGAAACAAATTCAAGCTTGCCAGCTGGTCTCAAAAAGTTATGATACAATTATGACTACGATAATTACGCACGATGTCCATTGAATGAAGCAAAATTATCTCATATAAAACTAGATGAAGATAAATCCTGACCTTTCAATTTTTTTAACAATACTATCAATATATGATTACGTATAATGACTATGGCTGAATAATGTTTATTGCTTGCAATAATTTATTATGTCATTGAGGTTGTTCTTGTTAGTCGTTTCACTAGATCTGTTGGATACAAATTTCTGTAATGTTAGTCCAACGTATGTCGTCCTGCTAAGTGTCTACTATCTCTACACACCAATTCTCATGCTGGCGATGCTGAAGCTAAAAAAATCTGTGGACATACAGAAAATTGAATCAAGTGAAAAAATGAACCATTTTGTACAGAATATTAATGTAATAGTAGTGTAGTCATACATATGAAATATGCAATGGTTATTAGTAATAAAAAATACATCATTCATACTACCAATTCTATGGATATTTTACTGCTGTCAGTTGAGTTGTATTAATTTCGTTTGTACGTAAACACGCGTAACTACGCTCCCTATTTGAGGACAGTAAAAATGCATTATGTTGATGTTGACTTGTCTTGTAAATAGAATGTGAATGTGATGAAACTACGCCACAAATACTCACTGTTATTATTTACATTCCATTCGATTTGAAGCCTGTGGAAAGTATTACGTGAATTTTGATGGATTCTGATTCTAATAAAAGCATCTTGTGCAAAATATTTATAATGAACTACAAATTCTCGTCAGTCTGAATTTAAACTGTTTTGATTCCCTTGTAGGTTACACAAGCACTTGACTCACTTTTAATATTAGGCACCAACTTCAGTGTTTGAATTCCGTATGCGATATTTTAAAAAATTATCGTTAGTTCTTCAGCTTTTCTGTAACTTCTCCATAATATCAATAGTAAATAACATGAACGAGCCTGCAAAACGACTGCAGTCCAAAATCGTAAATCAACAGTAGTCGAACTCGTAATTATTAATAACAGTTTTGCTTTGAAGCGCAGTTAATTTTCCGAGAGTTTATTGCCTATGCCTATAAGCTTATAATTAATCGTAAATAATTGTACAAAGTCCAAACGATCTACTATTCAAAAATGTTTACCAAAACGTATTATTCGTGCTTGTTTTATATCTGTTTTGAACGAAGTGTTAAGTTAAATAATCAATTAAATAATAATTAAATAAATTTGCTCAATCGATTTTGACTCAATCTGATTTTGAATCTGGTTTTGTCGGTTCTTTGGGCCCTTCAGCAAAAGTTTTAGGAAAGGATGCAGAACTGCTTAAAGTAATGAACGCAATTCTTCTCGGCTGCTTCTGTATCTGTTTTGGAGATTCAGATTTAGCTTCGTCAGCCATTGACATCGATGTGGATGGTGCAGAGACTGAGGCTGGGTTATGTTTTTCTGGAGTTGATCTTAAATCTATTAAAATAGGTTCCTCTTTGTCCTGTTTTTGAGACGCTGCTTGAACCTTCATTATAGGAAAGGTGGAGATGGAATCCTTTGCAGGACTAACTTCTATAGGAGTAATAGGATCAGTAGATTGCGAGGAAGTTGGCATGACACCTTGCTTTTTCTTGATGATCCAGCGATCCAACGTATTCTTCTGAGGTATGAACTTAATTGGTGCAGGGGACTTTTCGTCCTCAAGTATTTCAACTTCATTGTTGGACGATTTTTCGTCCAGTCCCTCAGTTCTGTTACTGAGGCTGGTATCGGGTAAGCGAACTATAATTTTGCAAAACAAATATTTAACATTAATAATTTATGTATGCATCAGAAAATTAATCAAACAAGCAACGAAATGAGACAAACAGCGTCGGATCATCGGACTATTTTAACTTGTTAACTAGGTGCCAAGTCTGGCTTCTGTCCATCGGACACGGAATCGAGTATTTGTACTTCCGTAGTGCAACTGGAAGCCAAGCAAGGGGCTAAGTAAACTATTTTGAATATTTTTCAAGTAAGACAGCTTTATAAACACAGTATTTTTCGTTGAAAAGCCCTCTTATTTCCTGAGAAATCTATATTACTTTTTGGCACCTAGTTTTTTTTATTTTAAAATAGTCTTTGATTTCAAATGCTCCATATTATACACACATCTGACACCTTATTTGTTTTTAAATTTATAAATTACCTAAATGAACATAAGGATTAGGAAGTTCTGCAGGATCAGATACTGAGAGTGGAGTAGGCATTGCAACATTAGAAAGAGAGTCCGTACTAGCTTTCGGTGCTTTCTCCATAAATCCTAATTCGAAGATTTATTTATTTTATTTATGAACTCCTCAGCATCGTCAAAACAAAGCAGCTACTTTAGCAAAGAGTAAAGGCAAGAAAATGAGAAAAACCGAACCTAGTAAATCCATACGGAGCTTTTTCGGCTTCGGAGTCTTCGGGGTTCGTACGCTAGACTCTGTAATGAAATATAATATTTCTCTGAATTAAGGATCACTAATACAACACAGATAATTGATGGTCGTCGAAGGCTTCGTCGAAGGCTAAAACTTAACATTCGTTGGAAAAACGCACATAAGGTTAAGTTTAGAACCTTCCCCGATTTAATTTTCTACACTCCGTTCTTCAGTTACCTGGTGTACTGAAGGTAGATTTAGGGCTTTTTCCAGTCTTAGCATTCTCGGTTGAGTCTTTTTTCACGCTAACGGCTTTATCTCTCTTGGAACTCGGAGTTTTTTCTTTCTTGATGCCTGGAGTTTTTTCCTTTTTCATGCCCGGAGTTTTCTCTTTTTTCTCTCTCTTGGTACCTGGCGTTTTCTCCTTTTTGGCACTTCCAGCTTTCTGTTTGGGCTCTTTGACCTTAACCTCTTTAACAGGAACTGGAAAAGCAGATGGCAGCAATTGTGGAATTTCGCCTGTCAAAGGTACGCCTAGCTCGTTTTCATCAAAAGTGATTACAGAACAATATCCGTCAGTGGAAGAAGTTACTAGAATTCTTCCATCCGGACTCCACGCTACATCAGTTAATCGGGCGAAGTGGATGTTACGAACGATTGCCAGAGGTTCCATTCTATCAGTTGTTCCAATTATAACTGTACTCACCCGGAATTTTACATTTAGTATTCCAACATTTCAATTAATTCATAGTAGCAATCCAAATAAAAAAATAATGGAGTAGTGGATAGCGTTGAAATTATTTATTAATATACATATATTAATTATTTCTTTTATTAAGGTAATTAGTAATTACATATCATATGTAACTTATTTGTAACTTCTCATATATTACCTGAGTTATTGGTACATACGGCGTATACAATGCGGTACGACGATTCCAGTAATGCATCTTCCGTTTCCCCAATTTGACGCTTCAGCTTCCCAGTACAGTAAATCCGTCTTTGATCCTTTTTAACCGGATTCGAAATATCCTCTCCTAGAATAATACACGTTAATAATGACAAAGTGGCTAGCATGAAGAGATTAATTAATTGATTGGAGTCTCATCACACATAAAAATGAACTGTTTACGATACTTTATGATGTTCATACCGTAAGTAAAATCAAGATTCCCATTCTTAAAATATATAGGGCAGAACCGACAAGCTATGGAATAAGAGGCTCCAGTGGGAATAATAGCACACGGTAGAGAGAAATCATTACGACAGAAAAGTATCACAGCATTGTTGCTGCCCGCTGAAGGTTTCTCCACTGGTTTTAACTTCATTTTTTTTGACGCTGGATCACCCGGAGATTCCTGTTGAGATTTGTTTACCAAAATTTTTCTTTCTGAAGGTAGGGTTCCTGCTGGGACCATCAAAAACTCCCCGTGAGGAGAAAAGCTAAGCCTACGGCAAAATGTGGCCAAGTCGTCGTCCTGGAAAATGTTATTCCCCAGGGTGATTATTTTTTTGCCTGGATTTCCTTCGCCACTGCCTGAATGATTGAATTCCTCCACTAGAGAAGGTTGAACATCGTCATTTTCGTCTGTTTTATCTTCCACCCAGCCTTGGTACTTACTTACTTTTGTCTTTAGTTTTCCCGTACTGACGTCAAACAGACGTAATGTTCTAAATTAAAATAAAAGCCGAAAATTAAGGACCGAAGTTGGTGCCGGAAAAAGCATAATAAGCGCCTACTTTGTTTATAGATGTATTTTGTTATTTTGTTATCTTCGCATCAAATCCTAGATGCAAAATCGTATTACATTACCCATTATTCTTTGTAGCAATTAGCAATGTGAAGTAAAGTTATTTATTACGTATTATTTTATTGACAACGAAATAACTGTCATGCAGGGAAGACAACGAGAATATTCCTTATTCCATATTTTTACAGAAGTGTTATAATTATATCGTCATTGAAGAAGTAAATTATGTTGTAAACAATCTATCTTAAATATAATCCAAGCTATAATCTTATTCGATTGTCTAAATGCCTATCTTAGTAAATAGTAAATATCAATTGCAAAGCGGACGTATTTAACATGGCTTGCATTTTAACAATGCAACATGGGTTTACTCTTCAAAGACGGTGTTGCTAGAGCCGCTTTAGCTAAATCATGTTTTATGGATAAAGCAAAAAGACTTAAATTATGCAAAGCTCTGTTATTGTTGACCACCGTGTCGAACGGAAGTCTATTGGTATACTATTAGAAGTTAACACGAGGGTGCAATTGTTAACATAACATGCGAGACCACTGATAATGAGCTGAATGAAGAAGCTATTGCTACTACATACATATATAAAATCTTGTCAAAAAACGGATTTAAATCGAAGCGTGCGGATTCAAACAATTTTTGTCAGGAGGTTCACAACCTCTTTTGCAACCTGAACGAAGCTGAACTTGAAGTTTACAAAAAACTGGTACGTACCCATTATTCGTAGTTACAAGAAAATAACAAAATCACCTGTCAATAGATATTGTCGCCGCCAACTCTCCTGCCGGGTCAAAACTTACACCTTGAACGAACCCACCGTGCTCTGGCCATAGAAACTTTGAGGAGCCCTTAAATGATTAAGTGAATTTAAAAAAATAATAATGCAAGTAATAAATAATATGTTGACGTGTAAATATTGTTCAATTATTTAACGAACTACACTAGTACTTTTAAACTTTTATAAAGTTAAATTTGCTACTAATACTTTTTTGACATCCCAGCACACAGCACTACTGTCAACGGAAGACGATAAGAGATAGTTCGAATCTAGTGACCAACTTAGATCCGTAACATCGCCCAAATGTTTTCGAAGCGATTTCTCAACAGTCCAAACTTCCTCTTCTGGCGTTTTGCGGTCGTTTCTCCATATAATAATATAAGCATCTGAAACAAATAGATAAATTTTATCGATTACCTAAAGATAAAACTGAAGTAAAACCATTTAGTCCAATAAAAATAATTCTCACTTCGTGAATACCTACCATCATCTCCGGAGGCAATCCAATTTCCATCTGGACTGAACCGAATCGCATTAACAGCCTTCTGATGGCGGTTCAACTCCGCTACACATCTTAATGACGGCTTCAAAGTATCTGCTTCCGTTAAATGCCACACCTTAAAACAGTAAAAAAACAATAATAATGTCCATTATATTACAACATAAAACTAACAAGAAAAAAAACCATACAAGTAATTTTACATTATCATACAATTCTAATTTACGTTTTTTAATTTCTTAAGTAAAAGGACAATTTTTCACTAAAATCTATAACTCAACAAAAAATGTAATACCAGCAAGTTTGTGTCAGCTCCAACTGTGACTAATCGGTAAAATCCATGTTCTCCTTTACACGATGGGTCGAAATCAAGCGATAAAATTTGCTGACAACTATTCCATGTTATTTGAGGAATTATGCACCGCATTGTACTTCCTTTTCTTCAAACAACAAACCGTATTTGGTATTGTATTAACACTGTCAACAACTGTATACAACCTGAGAAAAAATGAATATTGATAACAACGCCATTCAACATTTTACTCGTACGATTTTCTTAAGTACGAGTTTCATGTATTCCTTCATCCTGTACGTATATAACGACTAGATTAGTGCTGTGTATTTCGATTGAGCAACAGTCAACAGTGACTTGATAACGTTTGGATTTGGAGTCCAACAATTAATATCTACTGTTATCTGCAGTGTATAGCCAATTGCAGCTTCTATCACCATCACATCACCTATATGTGTACCGTACCACCTACCCCCGAAGATGGTGCTATTAGAAGCTTCTTACATATCTAATTTTTCCACAATTTATTTAGATATGAGATAATTTTAAAATTTTGTACACTTCAAAAAAATAACAAAGTTTCTTACACCGTAGGTTTGAGTTTTTGCAGCAGTGTAATCAGCTATGCTTATGCTATGCCTAAAATAATTGACCTTGGGATGTGAATTACTGTAAAATTTTACTAAATTAGCCTAACTTTACAACCTATAATTAAATATATATCCTGCAACTTTAATCGATAATAATCGATGGTCAACGTTCAGTGGCCAGTATTAAAGTAATAATTACTTCAAACGAGTGCTTAGTGCTTACGCACGAATGACAACCTCTCTAACAATAGTAATTTTGCTAAATACAGAATAGAGTGTGAATGAAAGCTAAAAGCAGGATCGATTACCAATTACCAGTTATAAAATTACGTACCTAATTAGTTACGATTACCAAAGTGCGTCCAACGTTGTGTTCAAACTTGCAAACCCCCCCTTTCAACGAGGAGCAAATTATACAATTGACAATTTTTACAAATTATGAATAATATTAGTGGAGTATTTAACTGTCGGAGAAAAAAACAATATTACGGAGAAGAAGATCAGAAATGACTCCCGTCACGTCGACGATAGTTATGGTCAAGGGGATTATGGAAATAGCTGGGATACAAACGAGACAAAAGAAAGGTGTTCCCTAAGCAAAAGTGGTATAGTATGAAGCAGCGGCAGTAAGCGCCCATTTCTCTTCCCGCACAATTTCAATGAATTTCTTTCCACAAATCCACGCTAGCCTTTTTGCCTCTTCTCACTGATACTGAATATTGAATATGAATGCATGGTTTCAGTTTTCAATTTTCAAGTTCGATTC
>JAAXYX010003663.1:0-13831 GCA_036851915.1 Ptenothrix huangshanensis | reverse complement strand
AATGAGGAGGGAACGGAAGCCGAGTATCAAATTTGCCCATAATATGAATGCTAGACGAGGAGACAACTACCTAAGTCGTCCTACGATGTACGGATTTCCGACAGGAATGCATGGGTACCACAAGTGGATTCCCAATCGACTAAGGATGCTTATAACCTCAGGTGTATTCATTCTGTGGCAAAAATGGGACCACATCAGATATTCTGATCTTTTGATATCCCATCACGTAAATGGGAGATTCTTAAAGAAGTTATCCCTTACGGAGTCCGATATTGGACTGTTATTTATTGCTCTTTTTTTCCTTTTTGCTTGTTCAACTTTGATGTTTTTTGTTGAGATATTGTATACATGTTTGCATTTCAAGAAAATTATCATTAAGTCATATGAATATGATTTTATTTGTAAAAAGCCAAAACGAATAATTCAAGGAATGCCGGCTTTAGATAAGTTCCGAAAATTGTTGTCTTAAACATTTACTGAAAAACTTTAAGAGAACGTACATGTTGTGTTGGAGTTACTTAAATTTTAATCAAGATATTTATTTGCTTGCATTAATTTTATTTTATAATTCTTTGGTTAGCAAATTTTTTAGTTGGAAGCACAATGTGTTCTCATTTTTTAAACCGAAATTTAAACCTATAGTAATAATGTAATTACTAGTTACATATAATTGCAACATATTAATAACATACGTAGCCGTTTGAAGACATTAGAAAAAGGTTAATTTCTCCTTTTAGAAAAGTGATAAGTGTATGTTATAATGAAATATTGTTTGTGTTTATTCCTCGGTTACTTTCCTCGGAGACTTTTATTGACTTCTTCTATACAGTATTTCAGCAATTTGAATTTCCTGAAACTCATTTCCTTTTTCGACCACAGATGGTTCTTTGCAAGCCAATTGCTCCATGTGACTTTTAATCGACGTCTGAAACACAAATAGTTGTAAACACCTGATTTTTGCAGTTACAAGTTTCAATTTATAGTATTGTCTGACGCACTTTATAAAATAAAATAATAATGGTTGGGCTGTGTCAAAAAACTACGTATCTACCTAGTTTAGCTTTCAAAACAAAATATTGAGTAACAAAATTACCTCTTTCAACGTGTAATAAATGTTGACACTGTTTTTCCAATCCAATGATCTTGCATCCAGTATAATGGGTTCCTGGAAGAAAATGTAAAATACCTTGCCTCCGCTAGCAAACACATTTTTATTCCCAGATGTCCCTATCCATTTACGCAAGTAATGATCATAAACTTGAACGCCAACGTCAAACTTAGTGTCAGTATCACACTGGGAATGGAATCCCAGTCCAACAAGCTCTGTTTTAACCTTTACAAGCAAGCTGAAAATTTTTTAAGAAGTAGTCAATGTCACAGCAGCTGGATTTGAAATATTATCATTTAAATAAATGAAGTACTGGTGAATGTAACTTACTTTAGATACTTCTGGGTACCGTCGCAAGTAATTCGAAAATTTTCGATGAGGTGAAAACCCTTTTTCAAATAAATCGTCTCGAAAGAAGAACGGGTGGCTTCGGAAGGAGCTGGAAGCAAAGGATTGCTAACGAAAGGAAAATGCATACAGACTTCCGTTAATTTGAGTAACAAAACAACACATACCAATATCAAATATAATTACCAATAAGTAAATATAATTATATGTGGAAGAAACACACATGTCACCATGACGCCACTCCATTGAATTCAGATGGTTTAAGCAGCGTGTCATAGATAACATGTTCGAGTTTCCAACAGTAGATGTCCAATCTGCAGACGGCGATAATGGGCAAGTTGGAAAATCCATGGAGCAAACACCCGGAAGGTATACACAAGTCGTTTCAATGTGTCTACCCCCACATCGAGATTCTGCCCAGCTTTGATAAAATGATATACATTGAATTATGAAATGTGAAGACAAACCTATTATAAACACAAGCTTTCAATTTTTTGGTACTCTATAAAATGCCTTAATATAACTTTCGCATAGGGTGAAAATTGGCGACACGGTACAAAACTAAAATATTAGGGCATTTAAAAAGGTATATTTTCAAAATCAAAATGTGGACTTTTCCAAAAGGCATAAAAATAAAATTCGAACCTTTTGAAAATGTGTAAAGACAAAAAATCAGGCTTTTTGCAAGGGTATAAATATCAAAATTCAGACTTAAAAATTTTAAAACAGAAAGTCATACTTTTTGAAAAGACTTAAAAAATAAAATCATTGGTTTTTGAAGGTGTATAAAAATTATTTTGTATTTTAAAATTTGTACTTTTCCCAAAGTGTGAAAATTACATTTCAGACATTTTGAGAAAACACAAAAACAAACATCCCGAGTAGTTGAAAATATGCAAAAATAAGACCTTAAACCTTCTAGAAAAAGGATAAAAAAATTAAGACTTTGAAAAAATGCCAACATAAATATTCAGAGTTTTAGAAGCTTTAAAAACAAAAATTCAGACTGCAAGTATTTAATAATAAAAATTCAGCACTTTTGAAACAGTGTAAAATAATAATAACAATAAAATTAGTATAACGTAAAACGCAGAAATTGGAGACAGTTTAACTGAGTAATGCATGGAATAAATTGTAAATCATCGTTTGTGATTTTTGATCACGCTTATTTCGGTGGTCATGATTCATGAAATGCACCCAAGTTTCTCCAAATTCTGCAAACTAGGACAAGGTGAGTACATTGTCATCAAACAGTTAGACAGGTAATTATAAACACAAAGATTTCCAAGCTAGAGCAATGCAATCAGGGTGGAAAATTGCATTCGATGCATTACTTTTGATATTTCTGACTTCCATCCATACTGATAGGAGAAGAATCTGTAAACAATTTTCTGGATTTATCCACCAATAAGACTGGAAGCGCTCGTGGAGTAGTTTTGAAGCGGAATTCATTAGGATTAAATTCTTTCCTAAGGAGATTAAGAAACTTTTAAAACTCATCGTCATTCACTCAAAAACAAGAAGCAATAACAAAAGAATAAAAACTATGGATCATTAGTTTATTCAACACTACATAATTACTTATGGCTTACTTTTTGTCATTTTCGGATCCAATGAACTTGTAAATTTGAAGGCACTCCTCTAATGTCAAAATACCCTTGTGCTCAATTGCCTTTGTAAATTCTGTATTTGACATCAACGGGAATCGAATTTCATACACGCATTCACCGAGTACGGTGCGTAAGTTCTCTACAGTTGTCTCCAAATTTTGAGATTCACATTGAAACTCAGCCCATCTTATATTTTACGGTAAAGTGAATTTATAAATTTAAACTTTAAGCGGATAATTATCTGAGTTTTTAAGATGTGACTAAATGATGGTGTAATATATGTATTTGTACGTTTACCTGCAAGCGAGATAAAAAATATCCAGTTCCTGAATAGCAAGGTGATCAAAGGAAAGAACTGCCCTTAGATTGGTTTGAGTCAGGCAAAGAAAACTTTCGTGTTTTTTTCCATTAGGAAATGATCTGCAAGTATACATACATTCATTAACAATTTTCTGTGACCTAAACATTATAAAAACCACACGATGGTACGTCCCAAGAATTTCGCAAAAGAAAAGTCTTTTTCTTGAGCTCCATGTTTTGATTTAAAACCGATACTCTCATGCACATATGTACTTTTTGCCGAAGCTGGTAAACATGAAATAAAAATCTGCTAATTGTTATGTTTATAAAAGTTAAATTAGGACAAACTTGAAATGTGCATTTATCAACTCGTTTAAGCTCCCCATCGCGTCATGCATCTCGTAGTGTTGGCAAATAATCAAAACGCTCAACATTTGGTCCAGTGTCAATTTTTGATTTTCAAGAGACTCGCATGTCCAAGAGTCAGTCATTAGTAACTGAAAAAACCAAAGAAAGGAAGTCTTAAGTACTTTAAATTTCCGTAAAAACGATAGTTTAAAATATATAAAACTTTTGAATTCACTACACTTCATAGCAATGATTTAAATTGTGAAAAATAAAATGATATTTCCATGTTTTGAATTTTTGCTAATTATAATTACGACGAAACTTTTACTTAAATGTCTCTACTTCCGTCTGTAAATCTAATTGTAATCTCAAATTAGTAAAATTAAAATTTGCGTAAAGAAATTGCACATACGTCAATAAATAACTGGAATACGTCAGGATCAAATTGTTGCAAAAGTATCTCTTCTCCGCTTGCAATTAAACCTTCCCACCTTTCCCTGAATTCCTTTTTGAAGACAGGAGAGGAAGCCTTCAAAATAACTTTTAAGGCCTTGACCTGTTTCTTAAGTGGGCCTACCAGAAAAGTCACATCGAGTGTGTCAGGTTCTGTTACAAGTAGATCCTGAAGTTTCTGCAACAAATTTTTTCCTGTCGTGTTGCAACTTTCCATTTTTGATAGATGTTAACAATTTAAAAAAAAAATGAAAAAGTAGTTTTTCAAATTCTTGTTCGGTAAATATTTTGCACTGCTTGCTGTAAAACAAGTTAGCTTATTTATTCTGTTGTTGTATAAATAATATATATTGATACTAAACGAAGTCGTTCTTAAGCTTATGAGTAACTATACACGTCATTAGTTAGTATTAGCTTCGAGCTTAGTAACTAATCGGCGAACTAATCCGGATATCCGGTTTTCAACAAGTTCTTTTTTACAAAAATTTTATAACTATCAAATCTCAAGTATAAGAATATCCAATGTACTGATGAGGAAAATTAATGTATAACTCGAGACTCGAGGATCCTGTCTGCGTTGCCTTTTAGCTTTTCACTGTCTGTCATGATCAGCGCGGTGAGTATTATTAATAGTCACATCAAAGCGTGTAAATATCATTTAGTTTGAATCAAAAGTTGCAATTCAGTTTCATCCCTCCAGTCTCAATGAAATGTTTTATGACCATACAAAATGCCAGCCAAAATGTCATGCGAGCATACTAAATATGTAATTATTGCATTCATGATTATAATTATTTGTTTGCATGTGCAGAAAATGATAAATGGTAACCTTTTCATTATCGGTCCCAAAACAGTTCGCGGAAAATGTCTTTATCATGCTTGTTCCAGTGGGTGACTCACAAGTAAGACGAAAGTTTATTCCGAGTACAAAGTAGTTGTTGTTGTGCAAGTGCAACATGGTTGAGCCACAACGCACTTAACGTTTAGTTTGTGCAGCTTCCATCCATGTCTAGTCATTTTCTTCGTCATTGTCTCAGTGCATGAAATCTGTCTGAATTTATCTTTCTATAAACGTATAGAGTTACTAGTATGAGAGTTTACTCCAACAGTAGGGTTCATACATTCAATGATAAAAAGTTACATCATTGCTTTCTTGTCGTTTATGTATAATTAAATAAAATTGATACTACAATTAGGTACATATTATACCGTGACATCCTGTATTGTCATCATGATTTGTAACTACGTAGTAACTGACACATTGCTGGAGTAATTATATTATGGTATTTATATACAATCACGAGACTAGTCGTATGGGAATTTTAATTTCGTATTTATATTTTAATGGTTAAATCAAAGTGTATAAAATATAACACTGCTCGATGAGTACACACTAAGAAAAATAAACGGAAATATACAAAGATGATTGTACCGAAGGCGATTGTTACGATTTACGAATATATCTTTCATTATTTTGATGACAATTAACATTTTTAGCGTGTAGCAAAATCTGCTTCTCCGTGTCGATTTCCAAACATTAACACAATTTGAATGCTAAAATCGCCTACATTTGATTTGCATGCATGCAAAGTAATTACATACAATCTATATGCTCAAGCATTTAAATTGCCAAGTACCCTCTGATATTTGTTACGAACATTCCATAAAACTTCTAATTTATTATATCCCCGGCTACTATTTAAACCTTTTAAATGGATCTATTTAGTCTGAAAATGCTGAAACGTTGAATTTTGGGCCAATTCAAAACGCTAACATGATAGTTTTTTCTGTATATTTCAAGGTGATTTTAAAAATATTTCCAAATCGAAACTTTTAAAAACAACCAGTAAATACCAATGCGACTAGAAAAATCCTTTTTTAGCATTAAAATATTGCTTTTTGTCTGCATCAAAATGCTTTATAATAATGTTCTTTGGCATGCAAATGCTAAAAAATGATTTTATTGGGCACAAAATGCATTTGCTTCCTTTCTAATCCGCACTTGGATAGTCTGACAGTGCTAAAATATTTAATATTTGAAACAATTAAAAGGCTAGAATTAAAATATTAGCGGGACACCCACATCGTTCCACATTTTCAGATTCACTGTTTCACATCAAATTGCCATAGTAATTCCAGGTTTCGCAACACTATGAAAATAATTTTTAAAAATTTGAAACAACTCTAAGAAATGCATCTAAGAAAAAAACAATGAAAAATATTGATCTATGATTTTCTTTGAGTTGTTTCAAATTTTTAAAAATTATTTTCATAGTGTCGCGAAACCTGGAATAACTATGGCAATTTGATGTGAAACGGTGAATCTGAGAATGTGAAACGATGTGGGTGTCCCGCTATTATCTTTTTCATTATTTCAGTTTCTTATGATAAGTAATTATTATTTTAATAGTAAGGCTTACGCTACTAAAAACTATTGCTCAATAATTTGGCTGATGAGGTTTATAAAGTCCTTAACAGGAAAAATGAGGTCCTAAGTAACTAAACTGACGCTTTTTAGGCTCAAATTTGCTAGCATGAAACCTTTAAGCATTCTACAATGTTTTTTAATCTACAATATTATTTATGATTTCTTAAAATTTTGTTATTTGTGTTTCGTATTTCAGTCTTATGCAACGATGCCAATAATTAAAAACTAACTAAAAAATAACTACCACAGCACAAATTCTTTCAAATGTTTTTAATGCATTTTTTATCACACAACTGAGCAACTTTTTATACAATAGTGAAAAGTAGAAGTCAAAAACTACTTTCTGATCTTCAACTTAAAATAAATAATGAAACAGAGACGATAGAATTTGAAATTACTGTATAGAATTGCCTTGGAATTAGAACTGCCAATGACAATTAATTTTGGAATTCACAAAATAAATTAATTGGTGGGTCAACAATGATAAAATTCGATTCGGTAAACAGTATTGAAATATCGAATGAAAAGGTGCTCAGATTCAAAGATTGTAGTTTGAAATAGTTGTGATTACGCGGCTTTGGTAGTTGTAGCTGCGGTGGTGGAAGTGGAACCAGTGGCGGTGGTAGTGGTACCAACGGTGGTGGAAGTGGGACCAGCTGCGGTGGAAGTGGAACCAGTGGTTGTTGTAGTTGGAGCTGCAGTTGAACCTGTAGTTGGGGCTGCAGATGAAGGGGTGCTTGGAGCACTGCTGGTTTCAGGGGGCGATTGAGTGGTTGAGGTTGTGCCGGATTTAAAGCAGAAGTAACTTAAAGACAAAAACAGCAATTATTACGATGCCCATAGACAGACGTTTGCGTTCTTTGGATTTTATATCCATTCAAAAAAGTCATAAGTTTTAATTACTTACGTCGTTCTGGTGTATTTCCTGCCGCTAGCGGTTGTGAAAGTTCTGTTGGATTCGTAGCAGAAGGCACCCTTGCCAGTGCAATTCACTCCGCAACTTGCAAGTGGTGCTGCTCCAATCTAAAAAAAATGTGTGAAAACATGAATTTAAAAAACATAAGAGGAATTTGAACTTCAATACAAAGTTTTAGTATTTTTAGCCTCAACAAATTATTTTCGCATTTGCGAACTCTAAAAACACGTTAATTTGAAACTTTGGGGCTGATAAAAAGCATTTTTAAAATTAGATAGGCATCTGATTGATAGCCTTATTGAACCGGAATAACAAATTGAAAAAATTCAAAAACAGCTTGAAAACTTACGACTGCATCTTCGCTTGAAGCTGGAAGCGAATATACGGCAGCAAATGCGAAGACGGCGACGACAACAGAGACAGCGAGAATTTTTCCTGAACCCATTTTGAATTTGAGATTTTCTTCCTTTTTACGGATAGAAGGGTTAAGTTGTAATGGATTTGATAATTATACTTGTGAAAGTATTAAGTTTCTTCAAACTGAGTTCGGATGACAATGTATTGAGAGTGTGGAGAAGAGGGTATTTAAACCCATTTTATTCTTTGCTTAAGGAGCCCATTAATTTTGCACGGGTAGATTGCTGACATTAATTGCTTTTTAGTTTCCAGTCTCCCTTTCCATGAGACATTATTGTGGTGCGTCATTGGATTGTGAATTATGAGATCTCATTGTCATCTTCCATTTCATTAGAATAGTTTACGATTTTTACGAATTAACTTGTAATGAATACAAAATTACAAAATTATTTTTAGTAAAGAGCAGTGTCCATGGATTGGTTTGAAACAGCCTTTACTAAAATACAATCAAACTATGACGTTCTTGCGTCAAAGACAATGTCATTGACGAGAGCAAGGCTACCGACACCAGCACCTGCCGTGTGTCAGAGGAATACAAATGATCTGCCACACACTCGCTGGTTCCGTGATAATTAAAAACCCTATTTACTTTTCTCGTTATGAAATTACACTACATAGTAAGTTGTGTAACTGTAAATGTATGCACGTTGATATGAAAATAGAAAGTGGGAAAATGAAATACTAATACTATAATAATTGTCACTTTCACGAATTAACTTGTGAGTAATAAATCAAATAATTTTTTCTAGTATGAGCAATGTACACAGTTTGGTTTCAAACTGCCTTTACAATGAAACTATGTATGAAGTTTTTGCGTCAAAGACAATGCCATTAATGAGAGCAAGCCCAGGGCCATTAGCACCTGCCCTACGTCAGAATTATATAATTGATCTGCAACAGACTCGATGGTTTCGTAATCATGAAAAATCCTATGTATTTGCTTTGACACTGACAATCATGTAATTGTATAAGTATAATTATATATGTACATACAGTGGAATCACCATATGCCGAACTTGAATCATTTCATGTGTACGTTTCGATAGACAGTTTCTTGTACAGAAAAGACCTTTGCTAACATAAATATTATTATTTTTAATCCACACTTCCGTAAGCAGCTATACTTCCTAAGAAGAAAATTTTCTACTCTCTAAACGTGAGAATCACATTCCATTGACTCTCCATAATCCATACTGAAATTTTCAATCTATCCCATATTTCTTCTTATTTAAAAACTCTACATTTGAAACGTAACGAGACACTACATTAATGAGTTTTCAACATAGGAAAATGTATGCTTTTTAATAGCTTAGAAATACATACACCAAACTGTGCGGGACAGGCAGCCGGAACTGGAGGGAATTTTTTTCAAAACTCCCAAACTTTCATCGCGTTATATTTCAAACTTAACAAAAAATATTATTGTTTCGGAATATTTAAGTGAGAGCTACAAAAAATTGGCCTCTTATTATTAGGTACAATTTTACAATGTATTAGGCGTTACGACCGACTTGTGACAAAGCAGTAGTTGAGTGAATCTTTTTTCACCTATTTAGTGTTGCGTACGGATTTAAACTATTTTGATTTTGATACATTGCATTGTGTCTAAAATTTGTATGTATTATAATCATTAAATACTCTTACTTTAACAAGTTTTGTCCGAGTGTCGGAAAAGTTAAATACATATAATTCCCTTCGTTTTCACACTAATTGTTAAATTTTACACAAACATTTTGTCTCTAAGCGATTTAACCTGACCTGCATGTACCCGTTTTAATTGTACTCACTACTGAATTGACAACATCAACAACGGCAATGATGTAGAAACTACCTATAAAACAATTTATACAAACTCAATTAAAGTTCCGATTAAAACGCTATTAGTATTCATTCTGAGGCAAAAATAAAATACCGTAAAGCTTCCAACTATTTCACACCTCCAATAATTCCCCGCCTCCAATAATTTTCGTAGGCAAATAGCTAGAATTCGAAATAATTCCCAGGTATATAATAGATTACCTGTCAAAATGGCAAAACCAAAATGGTAACAAAAAGTGTATTATGGCAACGCTTTTTGGCAATATGGCATAACGCAATTACTGTTAGGCTCGGTTTGGCAAAACTAAAATGACAACAAAAATATAAAGTGGACAGTATGGCAAGAACTATTTTTCAATGGCTTTTTGAAGTGTTCGAAATGGTAAAAGAATTTTGACCGGGCCAGTATCAACTTCTGTTTCTATCATCTGAGTCAAACCGCATGAAGTTTTCCTTTCGTGGGGTATGGTGATATAAGTGGGAAATCAGCTCGTTTTTTGGATTTCTGGATTGTTAAGTTTCATGGTATGGTACTTGTATCGTCGAAAAATTCTTTCAAATTGGTCATCGGGCGGAAGGAGGGCTTGTACATCAACATCCTCTATCCCCGTTGCATTTACATAAATCGGATTAACACTTAAATCAGGCTGATTAACGCATAGCACCTTTGCATTTCTACGTGAATACTGTGCTCTGCTTTTGAAATAGCAGTATGTATAATTATTATATATTCCAGCAATGTCATTGGTTTTAAAATTTGGAACTTAATGTTTAAAGATGATTTTTAAATTTGTTGACGTAAATATTGACGGAATAAAAAGATTTACCTGTCAAGGATAGGACGATGAGACAGACGCATGCTGTGTATAATTTTAGTTCCAGATTTTCAACCGGGCATTCGCAGTTTAAATTATGACGACCAGTCTTCCGAAAATGAATACAAGTCGTTACGTTTTGCCATCCTGGCCGTTTTTTGTTGCCAAATCGTTTCTCTTGTTTTGCCATATTGCACGAAGGCCCTCAACCAAAATGGCAAAACGTTTTGCCATTTTGGATGTTGACATTCTGACCGATTACCATATATTAATATGAATGAAAGCATGCACTCATTTCCACGCTACTGCTAATTTCGGACTTTTAATCTGACCACTGAGGATAACACATCTGACACAAAAGAAAGAAATATATAAAGAATTTATATAACAATAATAGGAGCATAAACTTCCAAGGTTGGCAATAATTCCCCAAATCTAATAATTCCCGCGCCTAAGAGCTGCTCAAAAAATAATTCCCCGGGAAATTATCCAAAATTTTACGGTTTATGAACGAATCAATGTCATACTATTGATATTACCGGCTTCACTTCTAACTACTTTGTTGACAAAATTGTTCATATTCTCGAGCTTGAGACACACTAAATTATTTTGACCCAGAAAAGTTCTAAACTGTTTTTGATTCTTGTTCAACCTAATCATACTAGTTTTGCGTTTTATTCTTAGCAAGTTACAAAAACTATTTGCAATTCGCCAATACACAAAGCTCGTTTTTGCCCAATGCCATAAATTTTATTCCATATTCGAGCTAAGAATGTTACCTCGAAACGAAAATTATATAAATTCGTTCACCATTGCTTGCCTATGTAAATTTTGCTTCATCCCTTTCGAGTTCGATAAAACTAACGGCAAAATCAAAAGGCAATCGCGGCCATGGAAGCTTTTACTGTGGAAGTGTACGTTTACTATTTTTAAATTGCATTTGGTATACCTTCTGAAGACATTTGCGGAACTTGTTTTATCATGCGAAAGCATTTCCACCTTAAATCTCAACCATTTCTCCATTCACTTTCTGTTTCTAGCGGGATATGCCTGTTTAACCATTATGTCTTCAATTTGCATGAATAACAGTAAAACTATAAGCATAGTAAGAAACGAACTTAAGTCAGTACCTGCCGAAAAGCCTATAACAAATGGAAAACGCTCCATATCATATGGAAGGAGAGAACACTTTTCTTATCAAAAACTGTTGCTGGAAATTCTCCCCATCCTTGCAATGTTTGTGACTACTTCTACTATTGTCGTAGTTTCACTAGACCCAACAAGACCGCAGTTAATATATCAACTATTACCCGGGGAGAAAAAAGTCCACTTAACTTATTTGATCCTTGGTCTAGTCGAATATTTATTTCTTTGCTTTGGTGTGTCCAACGCATACATTGTAGTTAATTTGCAGCTGTGGACGTTTGAACATGTCAACTATCAGCTACAGCTTGGTGCTCAACGCCTCACAAAAATATTGTAAGACGTCCACCAAACTATTTTTTACTTTAACAATAGACGGGAGTAGTCCATGTGCAAATGCATTTTTTCTTTGTACAGGCAATTAAACCCACTTGGGAAAGCGGAATTGATACACGCTATCACCCAGTGTCGTCGTATGCAGCTTCTAATTCAACTATTTAATCAGTGTCAATCCAATGCTATTTTAACATTTAAATTTTTCATTATAGGAATCAGCATAGGAACAGTGACTTTTGCAATAGGATACTATGAGACGGAGCCTCTTGCAGCATTGCTCAATGGGTTTGAGGCTATTAATATAATTTCCATTTATATTATTTTGTACTCAAAAGCCTTTAAAATCCCTAAGCTGATGGAAGATTATAAGAATAGTGTGTTGATTGCTTCCAAAAGATTGAGTCCGGTGTCTAAAAGAAATTGGAAAGCGATTCAGGTTTTCGTTAAGCGAGGAAGTTTTGAGAAAGAAACAGCTTTGGTTATTAGATCCATACCTAGTCATGGAGTCAAGGTGGGAAGTTTTTACTATATGGAGAGAGGGTCGACGTTACTTTTTATTGATTTTGTTACTAGACATGTGGCATCAGTTTTAGTTACATTTCGCTAGATTACAATCTGGTCTTGTTTTCAAAATGTAATTAATGTTGGATGCTTTTAATTTTGAAATGTTTTCTACCCCTCAGTATTTGTTAAAACTTTAAACGTTTTCGTGTTTGAGTTTGATAATTTTTGAATTTGTTTTTCTAAGCTCCTTTAAACAGTCTCGATTACATATTTTGCTCTTTTCGAAGAGTTTGGTCTGCAACAGACGCGGTGGTTCCGTGATCATAAAAAGTCCTACTGATTTACTCGCCATGCCATAATCCGTACTAAAATTTTCAACCTATCCCAAAATATTTTTATTTAAAATCTGCACATTTTATACGTATCAAGAGCCTGCAATAATGAGTTTGCAGCATAGAAACATGTATGCTACATGTATTTTTGATGCCCATCTTGTGTCTATTTTTTATTTAAATAAAAATAAGCTTGTTTATTCTGTTTTCGGTGTTTTAGAGAATTCTATTATAGAAAGCATTAAAATAGTATTTTTATTTATTTGTGGATTAGCATACATTTTTGTAGCTCCACAAAAGAAAGATTATCAAGTATGATCCAAGCTTGGAAATAGATACAGCAAACTATGTATGTGGGACAGGCAGCCGGAACTGGAGGGGTACTAAATATATTTGTTTCAAAATTTCATCGCGTTACATTTCAAAATTTAAAAAAATAACATTGTTCGGAATATTTAAGTGAGAATTAAAACTTTAAATTGGCCTTTTATTATCAGCTACAATTTCACAATTTAGGCGACTTGTGACAAAGCGTTAATTGAGTGAACCTTTTTTCCCCTATTTAGTGTTGCTTACGAACTTAACCTATTTAGATGTTGATACTTTGCATTGTGCCTAAAAGTAATTATGTAATTATTATAATCTTAGTGGAATCCGAATTTTTTTGCTAAAGTTAAAACAAAAAACATTGTCCAAAAGTTTGGTTTTTGCTACCTACTCGTAGAGTTGCGTAATTCCCTTGTGAGCGGGAAAATTTGTACGTAAATAATTATATCTACCGTATTCTCTGTAATATTATAGCCGGGTATATTAGACCAAAATTTAAGCCTCTAGAGGGGGTATACAATAAGGGGAGGGTACATTACTAGAGCAGGGTATAGTAAGCGAATTTTGAACTCGCTCTTTTTTGATTCCACAATTTTCTAAAGATTCCGTGATCTTGTCCTTCATTTTG
>JAAXYX010003662.1:0-13833 GCA_036851915.1 Ptenothrix huangshanensis | reverse complement strand
ATTTTTTACTTAATAAATAATCAATTTTGTAACTATTGGTTTGTTTGTTGAAATAGAATGTAAAACTGAAAAAATATTAAAAGTGTAAGTGTCCCGCTCTTCGTTGCGCACACAGATATATTCTTAAGTTGTGAAATTGGAAGAAGTTAATGATGAAGAAATTTTGAGAAAACAACCTTAATTGTATTATAGAAACACGCAACAATTAATTTTATATACCTTACAAACTACATTATCTACTCTACTAACTTCTGCGACTTAACTCATACTCGATTGATCATTTTCCATTTTCCATTTTCCCACTCATAGATTTGTAATCTTGGTACGTGATTCCTGTGCACTTGCGCGTCACAGCTTATAACTTCCATAAGATTTACTTGCATTAAATGTATTCCTCTTCTCTCAATACTGGTAAAGGCCTTAATTACTTCGTATGCCGAGATACACATAATTTCTACCTCCAGGATTTACTTTTGTATAGTTAAGTGACCCATCCGTAGACAGGTCTTTCCAAAAAAAGCTATATACTCATAGCTTGTCCCCCTCCACGGAAATCTTTAGTAAAAGGCGAAAGATTTATACGTCTTGAAGGGAGACCCGAGTTGTTCCATTTTGCCTTCTCCGCCGTGTCTACCATACACTTTTAACCCGTTTGCAAACGACTTCCTCTCATTACAATTCAATTTTGCCATCAAAATAAATTTCAATTGTAATTTATTGAACAATCCCATTTTCTAATTTAAACAACATCCCTTCTACAATTTGAGCATGTTAAATAATGCTAGAGTCTATGTTCTATTTTAATAATTGAACTTGATCGAAACTAATGCAATGAATTGTTAAAGAATGAAATGAGAAACAGTACCTATTTTTTACCCTTGCTGATGCATACTGGTATAGAGCAGGCAGATACTGGAATCTGCAATAGGATTTCCTGCATCTGTATTCCCACTGGAAAGTTTCTCAAAGAGAATTAGTTTGTAGAAGTGGAAAAGTTTATTTAAACCACGTAGTTACTTTTTTCTCATAATAAGCAATGTAATAACATCGGGAGGTAGATACATACCTATGTAGGGGCACAGGTAGAGAAACGAAATAAATTTCCCATTTTACTCGTATTATTTGGGCATTTACGGAATTACTCGGAATACAGATAATGCAGCATAATACGATTTCGTACTTACAAATCGCCAGGCAGGAATGATTTTTCCTGGTGTTTTAGTCTAATGGTTGGAACTGTAGTATAGGAGGTATTGTATAAATTACGATTAGCTGTTTGGAACGAGCCCAGAACAAGAACGAGAACCAGAACCCAGAACTAAAGGACCGTAGGCTATAGGACTAGTACCAAAAGGGAGAAATAATTTATTCAATCATTTTATTTGGAAGAAAACTTAGCTTGAAAATAATATAATGCCGTGTTTCAAACAACCTTGAGCAACCCGAGAAAAATATCAATCTCGATTACTTTGACTTCGGTGCGATCAATTTTAGGGATATTTTTGCTTGAAGGATTTGTTACAGATGACTTCTCCTGTTAGTCTCTTTTAGCGTCTATGGCCTCAATTTTCGTTTTTTTTTGTTAGTTAATCAAGATAAAATGTGTTGTGTTTCAGTAATTAAATTACATTCCTTTAACCTTATCTTTTTAGCGGGGAATTTATGTTCTGATGCGATCAAGAATGATCTAACCAGTTGGCTACGCTAGGTATAACGTGTCCATAATGCAGTCGTTCTGGACCATCGGCTTTGACATAAATTAGTAAATGTATATGTACATGATTGCTTTAGTCTTGCTAGTTTAATTCTTATCTGTGTTACATGTGAGCAAATGCAAGAATAATTCATGTGAACCATTATACAGTGCATTTGTATGCATGATCAGTTGTTCGATGCAGAATATGTATGTTTCTTGAAACGACTTTTAATATCATTTTTTTATGTTTCCAAGTACCCAATAAATCTGTTTATTAGGCGGCATTTTTTCTCAAGATTCTATTATGTATACAAAGATCGTGATGCATATCGAGTTATGTAGGTGGCCAAATGTGTTGGGATGCTTATGCTAGTTACTAATGTATTTTTGGAATATGCAACTCGGTGTTTTAAATTATTTTTCACGCTCATTATTACTTCTCTGCCTCTAAATATCATTTTAAGAAGCTTCCTATTTTTCATCTTTAAGTATTTACTTTTTAAACTACTCCAGGGAAATTATAAACTCAGATGCTTACGTATATAATGTAGTACTTTTAGTTTGCTAAATTCATGTAGGTATGTAGACGCATGGAAAGGAATAATGACGGCAAATAGGTTGTTTTTTTTAATTATGTTATTTCGTCTTTAACTTGTCATCGGAAACAATTTTTTATTTGCCTTTACAAAGATGACGAGAGTACAGCTCGTTTTATAAGATTATTGAGTAGCATTTAATCCTTATACATAGTAATTAATTGTAACGTCGTCTGTGCATACATACATATATGTACAGTAAATGTCACACACTTAATTACGCGATTCATTTTCACACAATCATGTACACAAAAAAAGTCATACATTATACAAAGTTGACCGAACCTTCGTCACGGCTTTGGTTTCACTTATTTATATATAGGGTCATTACATTTGCTCTTTAATTTTTATAAACAACAGCATTCTGCTCACAGGACGAGCATACTTCTTTTTTTAATAAATTTATTAATTTCAGTTATCACCCATGTTGTATTCTATTACCGCTTTATGCATCATATACATGATTGGTTTTTTCGTTTTTGATTGTTTTCACTCACACGAAGAAGTTTTGAGTTGTATGGCATGGTGAATAGCGATTATATGTATTTTACGTGTCAATTTATTGTATCTGTGTACTTAACCGTAGTTACAAATCCAATACAATTTATAAGTATAGAAGATACTCGGCATTCTTAATCTAGTCTTGACGGTTTTCTCTAATTAACTGAATCATGCTTGAAGAAGATCATTCAATGTTTAATGTGTTTCGATCCTCTCTGAGGTTTTTCTATCAAATATTAAGCCAGGTATATGTAAGAGAAGAATCCTGCTTTTCATTGTGTATACCTACATAATGTAACTTCTTACCTACAACTAGATTCTCACAGTACAAGCATAAATGTCTGACAGTCAATACTAATGATCAATTAACTAATGTACTTTTGCATTGCTATGCAATGTATCCAAATTAGGTCTACTATAATGACTACAGATAATTTAAATGACTATAATTAGAGTGATGAATTTGTATGTACTTGATCAACAAAAAGGTGTTGCCGCTAAATACCAGTAGAGGGGGTAATTACTCTGTGTAATGCTTTACTTGAAAAAGTTTCCAGCCTTGTACATACATTGTAAATGGTTCCCCGTTTCTTTTTTTATTTTCTGTTGCTTCGGTCTTGTGCGGTTTATATGTCTCAATGAATATACCTTATTAGATATAATTACTTACCAAAAACTATTACCATGCGGAATCTGTGTTAACTCATTCATGCAATTGTTTGAAGTGCTTATTTTGTCTGCTTTCTTGTTAGAAAATTTCCTGCACTCAAATTTGATGGTTACTTGGAAACGGAAATGGGCTGAATTCTGGGTTTCTAAAGTGTTAAATAAATTGCATACATATACATAGTATCAACTTTACTTTGTCAGACTTTATAGCATCGTACAACTTTCCAGCTGAGAAATGAGTTTTTTGTTAGTTGAAATTCTATAGGGGCTCCAATTTCATTGCATTGCTGTCTTGTGCATAAACTTATTCACTGTGCTAAATTTGCTTAATTTCAAACGAAACCGGAGCATTTATTTCAACTCTGATTAAAGTGTTGCAAAAATACTATAATTACATGAAAGTAATTTGAAATTCGAGGCAAAAATAATTAAAGCTAGTGGCACAAAGTGCGCTGCAATAACCAAATAGAATAAGGGACGAGATTGATTTTATACAGGAAATGATAATTGCTTGCTGTTTTATGTTGACAGCCGGCTGTCAATGATAGACTGTATCTGAAGTAGTTAGATATTTTATGCATTATGTGCATTGCGTAAAAAATTATGTCAACTCTTAAGCGCCTTTATGATTGCATCTTTCCTATTTATAAACATTCCTAAATTGTTCGAACTGATCGTATCTCTATTTTTTCAAAAAAAAAATTCCCCTCTCTATAATGCCGATTGAGATGTATAGTATTCGTGAAATTACTTTGAAGCTACAATTCATTTTCATAAGCCAACACCGATTAAGGTAGATAAATAATCGTAAGTTTAAATAAAGCAAGTTGGCACCAAAGTACATTACAAACCCTCGGATGCTTATTCATATTTATGTACCTATGTAATTAATTTTACCTACAATTGAAAATTTTTGGAATTAGCTAAATAGAACAGAAGAAAAAAAGTATGTACCTATTCGACTTTCAAATAGTCAAGTCCAAGTCTAACGATGAACCTACAATCTCTCATTTGATGTTTAGGTACCTTAAACTACATAACTTATTTCAAGCACAGGATATAATCATAGAAATACTAGGAAACTGACGAAGTCTATCCTACTGCGCTCCTATATAAGTATAGCTCCTAAGTAATTTCGTACAGGATGGTTTAGTTCCCGGAGAATTCTACTTTACTTTATAATTATGATCTAGTAATTCATGATAACAATGTAAGTAGCTAGGTTAGGTAAAATGTTTGCATATATTCATATTTTTGATTGCATGATGCAGCATATATATTGCATGTATCACTATCATCATGTGTATTGTTTTACGTACACCTTGCCTCCGTCTACTCTTTACCAGGTTATTCTTAGTATTTTTTTAGTTTTAGATCAATTGGATATTCTCATACCGAGGAGCACCATAAAAAATCCAAGAGCTCTTATCTCGTGGCATTTCTACCATCACAATCATCCATGAAATGTTATAGCTCGATTCATATACACTAATTGTAAGTAGTTTATATATAAATTCTAAATTTTTCGTTTATTTTTTACAAACAACATTAATAGTATATATGTGTCTGTAGAATTCGTACGTCTAGCTTTCTATACTTTATGTAGTATAGTAGAAGTATGTATAGCGTCCCCTATCTACAATATAATATAATCTACTCTATAATATAATAATTCTCGTTACTTCCGGCATGTGGCCTTAAGAATAGGATTTTTAATGTGATTATAGGTAAATTAATTTTAATTATTATCCTTAAGTAATTTCTTAATGGGTAGTCATCAAGTGTGGTACTCTTCCTTGTCAAAGGGGCGTGTTCTACGTCGTTCAGCGGACTCGTGAATACAAATTGACTTCAAAGGGTTCCGTTTTGTTCAATTCAACGTTCGCTGGAGCTGGAGTGTGAGCAGGATCATTAAATGTGTAGTTAGTATCTGGTGAAATTATGAATTACAGTTTATTTTACAGTATCTATTAATTTTTATCTACTTATTTTTTTAGTCTATCATAGCTAAAATGTCAGGTGATTTAGATATTCGACTTTGACTAGTGACTTAATTATTATTACTGATGACCTGTACATTCGGAAAGCTTTGACTTCTCGGACAGTTGAATTCATTCTTGATTTCCAATTACTTTACTTGTTAGTACAAAGTGTCTTTTTAGCGTCTATGTTTAAAACTACAGTATTGTATCATTGCTACAATGAACTGCTATTATATATGTATTATGTGCTATGTGTCCGTAGTGTTAGGAAATTTGGTTATTCGTGTCTAAAATTCAGGGGATTTTTTTCGTAAAATGTTACACATTAAAGTTTTAAATTTCTTATTAATCCGCCTGGTATTCACAGTTTTCACATTATTCTTATAGCAAGCTTACACGCTGGTAGACCTAATGTTAAAAGTTGAAATGCTGACAAACATTATCAGTGTTATTCTCTTTACCTAGTACCCTTTGAAATTTTCCTTGATTATTATTGTATTACTCTGTTAGATTTATTTAAGTACAGATACCTTTCGCTAGAGTCGATAGTGGCATGTTAATTACAGTTAATATAAACTTAAGGTTCTGTAATATATCATATCCTTATCGTGAGTGAGCAAGTTTCCTTGTAATTGACTTATTCCATTACAGTGATCAGTAGAGAAGCGTCAACTTGTAAATGTATGTAAGTATACAAAAAATTAGGGTAATGATACTTTAATGAGGAATGACATTCATCTGTTCGAAACATTATCAAAGTATCAATAAAATCATTGTAAGTGTCAACAAATGCTACGCGTAATTAAGAAAACTTTCTACAGTTATTGTTGGTAGTCAAATGATGAGTGAGCAATTTAAGGTAATTGCTTGTAATTATAATCAATAGTAAAAATCTTGAATAGAAAATATGTTCCCCGGCAAAGTTGTACGAGAAGAGAAAATGTTCCTTGAATGGTATAATGAAATAGCCAAATCAACAAATAACAAATAAAAACCTACTCAATTATAATTACATCCATTTCATCATCCACAACAGGAATTTACGACGGCAAACTAAGAAGTTTGGGGAAATGGTTTAACAACGCTTGTGGATGTCTGTACATACAATAATAAAACACGTGTAAAAAGCATTACAGATTTTGGAGCTGTGTGAGAGCAATCATTAATTATACTTTTAATTCTGTGTTCCTCAAGGTATTGCAGTCACAAACGTTTAGGAAGACGATACCGGGTAGCTTGTTTTGTTCCTTATAAAGTTGCACACGGAACTTTGGAATTAGATTTAGCTTGAAGCAATAGGAAAAGGAATTAGATCATCCACTATATAACACGATATATATATATGTATATATGGAAGTGGCAGTGTTATGCTGAGACCTAGTGGAGGAAGAAAAAGTGTAATTAAAAGTCATATTAGTTTTTGAATTTATTTTGGTCTTTTGGGGAAAGTTTCACCGTATCTTCATAAGGATCATGTCGAACTGAAAGTGGGCGCTGTGATAAGCAAAGGAAATAAAGGCACTTGTCCTTCTCCTGTGTGGCTGAATATACGAACGACTTCCAATTCCAACTCCAACTCCCCAATCTAAATACTCTGTCTGTATGCTCAGACCAAAGTCCCAACTTGACTCTGCCGCCCAAAGATGGAAGTAAAAGTTTTGTTCCGAAATCTTTGCACTGTGCAAATAATGGCTTGGAGGGAAAAGTGAGTAATCTATATAATATATATACCTAGATATATATTATTCCATTATACTTTGAGCATACTGAGCTGTACCCTCATGACACCAAACGACCAGACCAGCTAAAGGACTGAATTTGATAGAGAGCACAAACTACGGATAAAAATAAATTAGGAGGTCACCGCAGTATACGTCAAACAGAACGTTTGAATAGCTTAAACTCGAGCTTTGTACTCCAGTTCCTTGTTAGCTTAGTTTCCTCCTCTGAATTATTACTTCGACAAGGGATGAGTTCAAAGGAGCTGCTTTACTTAAAATCGGCAGTGATCACGATTCATGGACTTACGGACTCACACTACAACGCATCTTTCATTTGCATCCATTCATCGTTCTCTTCCTCTCTCTCTCTCTCTCTCTCTCTCTCTCTCTAAAATGTGAACGGGTTTTGGAAATATCGAAAATGGGGTTTTCATCTGGAGCGTGGAATGGATGAGGAGAAGACTATATGATTATGCTGACTACAAAGAAAAATTATTGACAAACTCAAAATCGATATAATTAGATGAAGATGAAACGTTTATCACTAGTGCTCTCTCAGTCCAATACATATGAAATACGGATGCCTTTGTTCTTTGCTCTTGCCTCGGGCCACGTGTTCGTTTCAATTAAATTGTGAACTATTCGCACGAATCTAAATTCGACACTGTGGGCAAAATATATGATTAAAATTTCTGCTCTGCTCTCCTCCCATACATGGGTATATACCTATAGATACATGACCACTACTCAAAAGCGCTCATGTTCCTTACATGGTTAATTTAATTGCCGATTGCAATTAATTGAATTCAGACCACATTAGATGTCACATTAATAGTCATTTGCCAAAATTCCAAGGATGGGATGTGGAGCGAGAATTTGGTGCGCCACTTTGCAGCTGGACAGGGAAAGCCAATTAGAGAAAGTTGCCTCTTCCATTTTCAAATTTGGAGAGTTATGATCGTCAGAAATGATAAAATTAATGCCATGGAGGCTGGAGCTCTAAACTTGCCCACACTGCACTGCACTGCAATGCACTGCAACGCATTACAGTGGTGTGGAGGGATGTGACATAGCATCTGATTTATGGTGCGTTCTCAAAAGAAACACTATCAATCATTATGATTTACCTTGGATAATTGACTTTCTTCCAGTGAAATCTACCTAACTAGGCATGTAATGCAGCTCTTGAAGGGGAATGCAAATATCCTCGAGGACCTACTCATAATAAATTTTGGGTTGTAGAGTCGAAGCATAAACGTATGCCTTCCCTTCCACTGGCCTGTCATTCCTTCACATTCACATGTAAACTTGCTACTTATGGTTCCTCCGATGAGCTGTAACTGTAACTGTAACGGTACTGCGGTGAGGAGGGAAAAAAGAAGGTAAGAGGAATGTTTCAGTCAAATTTAGATATCTACAAATCATGTAGTTATAGCTTGCTCATTATACGCAACGTAAGTAGCAAATGGTAAGTAGTTTTACGTTTGACGAATAAGTAATTACCAACGGAGTAACACAGACACAGAGATATATCTAATGTGATATTGACATTAGCTTGTAGTAGGAGGAAATTTCCATGTGGTTTGCTTACCAAGCTAGTTGAAATCTAATTAAAGTCTACTAGTAACTATATCATTGCTCCTGGGAAGAACAACTCGTTTTTTTCTTGTGAAAATAAATATTTTTCTTTGTCCTCTGCTGCTCCATCATGATATCTATAGACGTGCCTGGAATATAATCATATTCTTTCCTCTCTTCACGTCTCTGCCATTCGAGATTCCCAACTCCATTCTCAATTCTCGCTCCCTTTCATGAAACTTCCATCTTTTCACATCCATACAAGACAAACAATAGCGAACTGGAGAAGACTCGAAAAGATAATAATGAGCAGGAGAGAAAACTAGCAGGGATGGGAAAGCTAATGGAAAGGTTGGTGCATGTGTCTGAGTTTGAGTCTGTGTCTACATGTAGACAGTTGGAGTACAGTACACACAGTGGTACAGTAGTTTAGTAGACATTGCACCGACTTGACTTGACTCTGCACTACTTTCTGTGCAGGCAGCTAGCTACTATTACTACATACATACATATATACTCCCTGCACCGGCACCAGCCACACGAGTTTTCCCCGCTCTTCTGTCTTGTATCATACATTAGAGGAAATGAATCAACCCTTCTGTATGATATTGAGAATCAGAGATACTTTAGACTGAGAGATAGATAGACGAGGCCTAAATTCCAATTCCAATCTCGTTAACATTTCAGATACAATCACAACTTCCATGTTCTACCATAATGTGCTGCATCAGATTTCTTCTCTTTTCCCATATAACTCTTTTATGTAAGTCCGTCTACCTCCTGCCTAGGTGCATATTTTTGTACGATAGCCGATAGACATTAAATATGTCTAAAACCATTACCGTCGCTTCACATCCACATCCCGTCTGTATGTACCTACATACTTAGATATAAAACAGGCGTATGGAGTGTGGGGCAAGTGACTGGTCTGGAAATATTAACTTGTGTACATTGAAATAAGTCAAACTGCTTTGTGTACATTCCTCCAGCTAATTGTAGCATGCCATGGAAACTGGAGGGTAAACAAGGCTGGACCGCTCCGATACGATGAACGATGTCATTCTGAGACACACTAATATGACTTCCAATCATCCAACAACTTTCTAAACCGATGATGATGCTAACGCTAGTAGCAATGATAATTTCATATTAAATCTGGATTAATAGAAACGAAATTATGGAGATTAGTGTTAAAGCTTTATATAGTCATATCTGCTATCTATAATGCTATGGTGGTGGTGGTATATACCTATGTATATTGACTCAGCTGTTGTCTTCCAGCTGTTATGAACATGCAAATAAGTTAGCTCTATTCTCTGCCCTCAACATTCCCATTCTACAGATAGCCCTAAGGATGTCTATTGCTGCTTTTAATTTGCAAACAACAACCAACAACCCAATGTAGGCACCTACCTATCTACCCATAATTATACCTATACTTTATGTATCCTTCATTCATACAGAAATGGCACTCTACACTCAACTCTACACACTCTCATCTCATCTCAGCTACTTCCGTGCTCGCAGTGGAAATAACAAGGAAATTAAAATTTGCTCCAGTTGCCCTACTACCATAGCTATTTCCACAAAAATAGTAGAAACGGAGCGTAATTGGATTCCGTGTAATCCTCAAGGTTCTTTCCTTTTAAAATGTTACATTTCGTTATCGAATAATCAAATTATGACTCCGGACCAAATGTAGATATAGCAGCACTCACTCAAGTAACGCAGAAGTCAGACGAGAATTCACAGTTTCTACTACCAGGGGCGTACCTGGGTGCTGAAGCACACCCCGAAATTTTAGACAAATAATACTTTTTCAAACAGTTAATTACACAAATTATCCTTTTTAAAAAGTATTAATTGGAAAAATAGACCTTTTGAAAAAAAAGGAAATTCGAAAAATTACGGTTTTTTAAAAGGTGTTATAGAAAAAAGTTATCCTTTTTCAAAAAGTGTTAATTGGAAAAAATTGACCCATGGAAAAAGTGCAAGTTGGAAAAAGTACACTCTTTCAAAAAGTGTTACTTGGGAAACTGAGTCTTTTTAAAAAGTGCCAATTTGAAAAAAATTGTTGAAAAAACAGCGCCCTCCGAAAATCGTCCACGTACGCTCCTGTGCAGGACTTGCGTTGCAATTAGCTTGGTGTTTACAAGATTCGCCATTAGCACGCTTCGCACAGATCACACATTTTTCCCGTCCGAGAATATTCATACGATTTAGATACATATTTCCGTGGAAGATTCGACCTAAGGTCTTAAGTCTCGACTTTCCATTATCATGGATTATATTATGTATATATACATTGTTACAGTATGCAGTAGACTAATCATCAAATCAATTGCCAAAGGAGTTGTATTTTCCGCACGGATAGACACAGATAACAGAGAGTGGGATCCCTTGATTGTTTGCAAGTCCAAGTTTCTTCACTGATTGAGATACTGCGTACTGTATGTACATAGTAGGGCTTAAGATTAGTGAATTTGCCAGTCCAAATTAAATAGTGATCATGAAGAGATTAAAATGCTGGTTTTCGTTCTCGTTACAGAGACGAATACGAACGTCATGATTACATGGTACTACATATGCATCTGCTCATCAATGCTACCCGAACACAACGCAGAGCATTATTTCTCTGGAAAGGGACGCAACTAGATTATCCCTGGTTTAAAATTAAAGTACAGGCAAAGAAAGACTACTTTTGAAAAAAAGATGGTTTGGTTTGAAGAGGACTTGAGGGAGATAGTGGAGAAGTGATAAAGTTAGTGGCAGTCATGACAAATTTAAAATTTGGAATCAGAACGAAAGTTTGTCGATGTTTCTCATCCTCTTGAAGAGATCTTGAAGAAGACTTTGACTTGACACAAGGTGTATTTACCACTCGTGTATAAAGTCCCTCAGTAAGTAAATGTGAATGGAATGAAATGGAAAAGCTTCTACTTTCGCTTGCCGTTGTATGTACATAGAAACTTTACAGTTGCTCTGACTCAGATCCGATCTGCCCTTGCTCATCTTGCTTCTCCTGACAATGACAATGACAACACATGAGCCTTCTGTAGGTCTAAAGAGCGGATGGAGAGAGAGAGAGAGAGAAATGAGAGAAGAGGATAGCAAGCAGTGGAGGATCTGTGGAAAGGTTTCAAGAGGAAAAAGAGAAGCCTTTTCGCTTGATTTCATTTGATATGAAAGGACAGGATGGGAAATTTGGATGGACGGAAGGAAGACAAATGACAATTCGTCCCTGAGGATCTCACAGAGTCATCCGTAACAAAGATTTCTTCCATATCGAGTTCAATCCGATTCGATCGACTTTATCTTATCATGTCATTTCCTATCAAACCATATCCGCACTCTCTCAAATTCACATCATCTTGCTTCATACTTCATCTTGATGACGTATATTCCAACCTTCCCGCTGTCTCCACTAGACATGCATATGTATATGTCTATATACCCACATATCTACCTACATAATCGAAAAAATCGCAAATCGCAAATATTGCGAATATGGTCAGAGACTTGGAAATGCGCGGCAAAATCATTTCATTTATTTTTTTATCCTGATAAATATCATCAACCTCATGATGTGTTACGATTCCTAGGCAAACAAATTGTTCTCCATCTTAAAACACTAGAGCAAACAAATATGGCTTACATCATTGTCCTTTTACGCGCAACATCAATCAACTCTGTTTTCACGCCTTATATACACAGTTTGAGCCTTGGGATATTGACAAGTTGATAGATGACAAGGAGGGAGAAACAAATATCAAATCAAAATGAGGATGACACTAATTGTGTGCGGGATCATCAATTTTATTTCTTCTCATTTTCGGACTTGAAACCAACCCAAGGGAATGACTGCCGAGCTTTTACTGCCCAAGCAGTGAATTCAATTCAAATGAATCGGCAGGTAGAAAGACTTTCCTCCATCCCTTCCATTCCTCTCGTTCCATGAAGCAAATTGGAATTCAAACGCACTTTGTCCACAAACCACAACGATGCGATGTCGACACAAAAACAATTTGTGATGAGTAGAAGGCATGCATGATGTTGATTTGAATTCCGCTATGGAATCGACTCCAGGAGATTCGGATGGAATCGGATAGAATGAAACGAAATAGGATGTAATGGAATGGCATGGAACGGAATGGATGCAGACCTTTCCCGGGTTTCCCGGAACCAGAAACAGGTCATTCGAGAAAAAATAAATATTCTCAAATCCTTGAAATGTAAAAGGTAGCATGTACTGCATATATGAAAAACAAAGATTGCCGAGTAAGAGCAGAAGGAAGTCGTACCAGTACCTGTTGAGACCCATGCCAACAACATAAATTGAATACACTAAGCCCTCCTGCCTTATATCGAGGGAATCTAGCTACCTATTTGTTTGAGTAAACGTTATCATCAGAGTTTCCGAGTCGAATCAACACGTGCGGAAAGAAAATACCGCGGAGATAAAGTAAAGACGCAAGGTTGTCAATTGGATGCATGACGGCTAATGCAGTCGGAATTATTTATTCTTGATAAATCTGCAATGAGTACAGTGCAAAAAAAGATGCATCCAAGACGTCGGAAACCTTATTTAGTATAATTAGTATAAATACTATTTATTATTTAGCGTGAACGTAGGTTGGATGCAACTCAAGTACAAACGAATAGCTTCTAAAAATCTAAAGTGATAGATACTATTTTAAAGCGTTTGTGATGTAGTTTACACGTTTAAAAAGTTGAAATGAGAAATTTTGAAAGGCTTAAAAATTGTTGGAATAAGTAATTTTGAAACGTTAAAATTGATAAAATAGGAAATTTTGGAAGGTTTAAAAATTGTTGCGAAGGAAAATTTTGAAAAGTTATAATTGTTAAAATACAAAATTTTGAAGCGTTAAAATTGTTAAAATAAAAATTGAAGCGTTTAAAGTCGTTACAATATGAAATTTTGAAACGTTAAAAAATTGTTGAGATAAGAAATTTTAAAAGGTTTAAATTGTTTAAATAAGAAATTCTGTACATGCAGTTCTCAAGAATAAATTATGCCCGCCATATTTTCCCTGTCTTAAGATAGGTTTATTTTTACAGTGTATATTCTA
>JAAXYX010003661.1:0-13847 GCA_036851915.1 Ptenothrix huangshanensis | reverse complement strand
TATCTGCAGTCCGTTGGCCCCTGTGTAAACGTGCGGACGACGGAAAAACGTTCCACTGGTTCCTTTGGCCTGCCTATAAGCGACTATCCGCTTCCACAAGATAACCTAGTCAACGCACACCGATAGTGTTGCAAGCAAAACTTTGTCGGACAGAAAGAAAAGTACGTCCTCTTCCACCGACTGCTCAGCGAAGACTCTAGCATGGGTAAGGATGCAAGCTTCCCAATGCTGCCTTACTTGAAGAGAGAACCAATTTTATATCACGACAAATACAAGCGTGTAAATAACAGAATTAAATAATATTTGAAATAAAATAATTTCAAAGATGCTGGGACCAATTACCATCATATTCTGCTCCTGTCAGTCCTAGGTTAAGGATCTATTGTTCGGTCTGTTTTTCACTTGGGAGCTAGCAGATGCAGAGGACAATTCCTCTCTCTATTTCTATTTTTACCCTAACCTACTTTTGAACATTCAATATCTTTCCATCCCTACCATTATTCCTATTATAAAACAAATGGCTATCAATCATCCAGTGTGGCTAATTTCGGTCAATTCAATCCAGTCCAAACTTCATCGTTATAAGTGAGCCAACTGTAAAACATAGGACACAACTTTTCAAACTTTTCAAACTTGCACAAAATTCGTTGTGTCCCATCAGCTATATACCAGCAATAACATCCACAATAAAGTTTTACCTAGTTTTCAATCAATCATGCCGTCGTTACCTATTGGTTCCGTAAACTAAAGTTCACTGCTGCCATTGCCGAGCCAATCAAAAAATCTGCATTTTTCCAATCATCTGCCGTCACTCGTCGACTGACTGAACTTTGCTGCCTACTCTACCGTCCAGAAATTGAATTGAGGTGCTGATGTACACGAATGTTATTGTCAAACGGCTCAAGAAACTTATCTAGAAGATTTTAAAGACTTCAACGTCATTCTCGACCAATTCCGCGTCACGCCAGCCGTCAATAATCCATCATCACAACTTGTCAACTGTGAGATACATAATACAATATATTAATTAATTATAGTTGAATTAGCCTCTTCTTTGTAACTACAAATACACACTCTCGTAGGTTAACTTAATTTAGTTCACGATGGTGTTATTTAAATGTTTCAATTGTAGCTAACGAGCTAACGATAGGAGCATTTGTCAACTCTGTCTCTTGCCTTTCCTTTAAGAAAAGTTATCATAGAAACTGGCTTCACCTTTTGCCTAAAGCATTTAGGACCATCATAAAAGATAATTGGTATTGCCCACTGTCAAAATGTCGACAACCTTAATGATGGTTTCCTACTTAATACTTCTAATTATTTCCCTAGTATTGATATAACGTTATCTCAATATCTCCCATCTGAGCCAGAACCTGGGAAATTATCATCACATACTCGCATTTACAGAAATAAGGTTCTTATCTAGCATTAAAAAAGTATGAGGAACTTAAACTTAATCTCTTCCGTAGCCAGATTGATATACTTTTATTGACAGAAACATTCCTAATCTTACAGCACCAAAACTTTTGTCTTGATGCAAATAGTTATAATTTATTCCGGAAAGATAAGAATTGTAAAAAGGTTGGCAAGCGCCCCTGGTCCATAGCAGAATCAAAGTGTCACAAATTGATTTCAATGTACAACCACCCTTATCACCCTCCAGTATCGAATATCTTTTGTTAAATATTAATTTATATAACAAAATGATCTTAATAATTGAACTAATTTACAAACCTCGAAACATTTGCCAAAGTAAATTATTAGATAGATAGATAGATTTATTTATGTTTCTCGGGCATTGCCCATAACACAATACAAATTACAAATACAGACGCCGAATTAATTACAAATTGTTTCGAATTTTTATAATACTTATCGCTAAGTTGTATAAATTACATACATTTGAAATCGATTGGTCGCGAAGCACGTTTGCAAAATCGGAGAGGTTTTTTACATGGAGGGAATGGTAACCAAGAATACTTAGTCTAACAGAGGAGAATCTAGGACACTTTATAAAACAATGAAATACATCATCAACATCTAAGCCACAGAACTTGCATAATTCTAAGTTATCAAACGTGGTGCACATCCCCTTAGCCCTTAGTATGTTCGAATTCAGACGCAGCTGGGAAAAAATTCGAATATGACTAATTGGTAGTCTGTGGAGCAGAAAGACAGCAATATTTGGGTCAGGTTTGATCACTTTGAAGAGCTCACTATACGATGTTTCAGTTACTCTACGAACGTCGTTTGCAATGCACTGATCATTTATTACGTTTAAGATTGCCTCAA
Source organism: Ptenothrix huangshanensis (assembly GCA_036851915.1). Lineage (NCBI taxonomy): Eukaryota > Metazoa > Arthropoda > Collembola > Symphypleona > Dicyrtomidae > Ptenothrix > Ptenothrix huangshanensis. The sequence goes on along the minus strand of JAAXYX010003661.1, from coordinate 11,555 downwards.
TATTTTCAGTTACGACATCAGCGTTCTGCGAGTCCCAAACAAAGGCGAAACCTGAATCAATAATAATTTGATGTACTTGAGATGCCCAGTTATAGTCGGTATCTTTGCACTTAGAGTGAATAGTAACCAGCCGATTATAGCACTGCCGTGGTACACGGGTGTTTTCCATACGAAGAATTCTGGCCCAAAATAGTAGTAGTAGCCTGGTAACTTGCACCTTTATATGTTTCAGTCCAGTCTCTATCCGTATCATGTAGGAGGGAGTATTTTGTGGGAGGCAGAGGATTCTTTTAATAAATCGTATTTGTACCACTTCAATTTCATCAATGTATCTTAGCGCCCATATTGGAGATGCGTACAGAAGGGTCGAGTGAACTATTGACCTGAGCAACTTCATCCTACAAAACCACGAATCAGTCTTAGAAGCAGCCAGTGAGCCCAGGACAGCGCCAGTAGCTTGTAATGCTTTGTTCTTCATTTCATTTGCTGCAATTGAAAAAAGACCTGAGGACGAAAACGTTACTCCTAGGTAGGTATAAAACTTCACAACTAGCACTGGTAAATTATTTAAAAACCACTTGTGTGATGAGCACGTCGTTCCTGCTTTTCTAAACACGATTATGTTTGTTTTAAGAAGATTGATAGTTAGATGGTTAATCTCACAATATTCATGTAGTATATCCAACTTATGTTGCAGGGACAGTTTTGATTCAGATAATATGCATGTATCGTCTGCGAGGAGGAGATGGTTTAAACCGAAAGAACCTCCAAGTCCAACTTGTGATGCTTGATTACTATCAAAGAATTCATCGAGATCGCTTAAAAAGATGGAGAATAGAAGAGGGCTTAATATTTCCCCTTGTAACACACCAGCAGTAATTGTAATTGGCTTTGTATGACCAGTGTTGACTCGGACTTTGAGATTTGCTCTTTCGTACAGATGTTTTATAATTCGGATAACTTTCCCACTTATTCCTTTTGCGTTCATTTTTTCCCACAACAGTGGCTGACTTACGGAGTCAAACGCTCGTTTGAAATCCACGAACAAGGCAAAGAGTTTTCCTCCAGGTCTTCTTATTTTAGTTTGAATTACTGCATTTAATGCAAAAATTTGGTCCAAGCAGCCTCTCCCCTTCCTAAATCCGGCTTGACTTTCAGGAATAATATTTCTAGTTTCACACCATTTATAAAGCCGATTATATATTATACTAGTAAATAGTTTTGATATAGTATTAATAAGTGCGATACCACGATAATTAGACGGATCTGAAGTGTCGCCCTTTTTGTGCAACATAACTATTTCCACTTGAGACCACATCTCTGGAGTCACTTCTGAAGCGAGGATGAGGTTAAATAATGCAAGAATTTCTAAGCGGGTGGATGCTGTGGAGTATTTCCAAAATTCATTTGGTATTCCATCGATACCGGGTGATTTATTAGTTTTTAGTTTTGAGATTGCAAGCACCAGCTCTTCGTCCGTTATTTGTGAGTCTAGCAATGCATCAGTGTGTGAGAATTCTGAGCTATTCGATACTTCTTTTGGAGGCATAACATTAGAATAAAACTCTTCCCATGTTTCGGCACTTTAGGCGTGGCTTTTTGATTTCTTTGGTCTGAAGCTGTTCATCGTACTCCAAAACTCGGTAGTTGAGTGAACCTGGTGTAGTCGATCTTTAAGATTATGCCAATAAGTTTGCCTTTTTATGCGGATCAGCTCCTTATGTGCGTGCTTCCTTTCTAAGTAATTGGTTATATTCACAGATTTGAAATTTGATTTTCTACACGATTTAAGTTATTTGCGCAAGTATCGTTTACTTTGTATGCACTCTGTGTCGAACCAAGGTTTATTACGACTTTGTCCAGTTGTGGACAAACATCTTTTTTGCATTCCACTTCTGTTGGCAGCATCCATGATAGAGTTAATTAAAGTTGCATTTAGAACATTGACGTCTTCATCCACACGTAGAGGCAGGCTTTTTTCAAGAGTATCATAAAATAATTCGTTTTTAGAGTTATCCCATTTATATTTTGTTGAGGAAGTGCTAACAGTTAGTTCTGAGTCTAATAGCAATGTGAGTCGAATGGGGAAATGAAACGAGTGAGTTTCCAACTGAACTTTGAAGTCGTCAATAAAGCGCAAAGATCGAAAATTACACCATACATGATCGATGACACTCTTGCCAACATTGTTAACAAATGTAAAGACACCATCGCAATCTGACGTGGATCGGCCGTTTAGTATTAATAGTCCATGTTCTTCAAGTGTGGTGGTAATCCTGGTGCCACGTGAATTCTCACATGTGTCAAGGGAAGATCGAATTGCTGCTATACATGTGTTGTTCACTGATTGAGTGTCGAGTTGATTTAATCTGCCCACACGTGCGTTAAAATCTCCTCCAAGAATTATGTTTGGATAGCAATACTGATTTTCGATAGTAATTATCAGGTCTTCCAGCCTAGTAATTAAATAATCAAACGAATTCGCGGGGGGATATAAATACTTATGATAATCAAGTGTTCTGATGATTTATGATGCTTCACTTCAATCGCAATTAAATAGTTCTCATTAACAATCACCTTCACAATGTCAAAAACCTTTCTGTTCACTAGTATGCCTAAGCCACCGCTTGCCCGACCCTGAATTTGTGATTTGGTTGCAGCTGCATGTAAAATGTCGTAATCGCGGAAATGTGCACTATTTAGAGTTAATTTTGTGATTGAGTGGACCAGGTTTCACAGATAATATCAGCAAGAATGTAGTCAAAGTCAGAATTATTTATTGAGAGAAAGTTTTTTAGACCGTCAATGTTCCAAAATACTATATTTACATTAATTGTATCGGTTATGGGTTGCCCAGTGTTTCAGTCTGTTGTTGTTGTGCGTGTATTTGAGCAAGTTGCGCTTTTAGATGGTTTCGGAGGTCCGGGTTGTTTTGGTTTGTAGCCTGGTATACTCTCAATACGAATGACGGCGACTCCGTCGGAAGTGTAGTACAGTTCTTTGCCATTTTTGCACGATTCAATCAAGAAGTTAAATGAAAAAAGTTTTGCGACAGTTTTCTTGGCTTTTTCGTTTCTTTGCTTCCTATACAAAAGCAACACATTTCTGATTTTTTGCTGATCAGACGACAAGTCGTCTTGTATGGAATAGCCAGTATTCTTTAGTTTAGATGCTCTAAACCGAATAAGATTTGCATCTTTAACACTATTAAAATAGCACAAAACACGATCAGTAGAAAAAACCAGTGTTGGGTTTTTCTTTTGAATCTTGAATTTAAACGTTGGAATTCTTTCCGTCTCTATTTCGAGGGAGTCAGACATAAACGTGCGAATAGTTTCTTCTGCATCGGAGGATTCTGTTTGTTCGTCAATATCAAGGCCCTTAATAATTATATTTGATTTTCGCTTGCCCTCTTCGAGTTCCATTACTTTAGCACGAATAATTGTGACCTCATTCTTGAGTTCCTTGCACAAAGTCTCGAGATCTTCATTTTTCTTCTCAAGGCCCGTTATTTTAGTTTCGAATGTAGTAAGGGAGTTTTTGACATCTGTAAATTGCTGCAATAAACCATCCATTCTTGTCGACAGTTGGTCGTGATTCTTGGTGATCAAGGCTGTCAGGTTGGCAATATCTTGTTTCGACATTGTATTCCGGCAAAATTAGACAAAACAGAGGCAGATCAATGCTTTGGCAGTAAGGCAATACACAGATAGTGTAGTCCGTTTTTTTTTGTTTGTACAGTAGTTGAGAAAAGTATGTAATTACTTGCCTGGTATCTGGCCCGCTAGCTAGCAACAGCCTTCGTTTTATTAGAGTAACAAATCCCAAGCTAGTAAGGGGCGAAGTTTACCCCCTGACCCACCGTCTTCCGTTGATTTTATCGGCAGAATACGCACGGATTCCAGTACAAGGTATCACGGAAAATTTAATAACGTGTTTGACTACCCAAAACAATCAGTCGTTAACTGGGGATTTCTATTTTAAAAATATAATAATTGAGAGTATCACCAAGTAGGTAATTCCACTTTGAACGCTCGCGCCGATCCTCCTATGTATCTTCATATTATGTACATAGATATGTAAATATTGTTTATGAGTACAATTCTACGTCAAAGAGTACAATGTCGATGTACAATACATAACATCTTCATCTAGTTTGAGACAATCAATGTTTCAAGAACATTGCATTGCATCCACTCGAGAGAGTCTCTCTGTATATATGTGTATAACTTTTTGAGCCGACTAACTCAAGTCAAGTCAACAAAGTAAATTATTACAATGCATGGATAATTCTAAGGAAGTAAAACATTCGGTGACCTTAATTTAAATTTATTGAATAACAATAGAGATAGCAATGAGTTGCCACATCATTTTTAGGTAAATCTACTCCGCTTGTGCAAGTCCCAACCAGAAAAAATAACACCGGAAATCATTCACTAATTGATCACCTTTACGTTAAGGGCATCCCATTAGTCACGCATTCACTTAAACAGTAATGTCTTTCAGATCACTCTGGTATTTCCTTTTCTTGGGAAACATTGTTCAAAGTAAAGAAAATCCAAAATATCGTGACCTTAAAGTAAACTTGACTATGATAAGCTCAATGTTGACCTTCTAAAGATTGAATAGCAAAAACTTTGTCTTCACAACTATGGCATATATTTTGCTTTTAATGTTATGCATACCACAATAAATGAGCATGTTCTTCAGTTAGCTCGTTATACAAAGAAAAAAGTTTGAATACAAAAATTAAAGAGCGAAATCAATTATTCAAAATATTGAAAAGCAATCGCTCACTGGATATTGTTGCACGTTACAAAATATTTTAAAATAGTATTCGTAATCAAACTTACCATCATAAAAATAATTACTATTTAAGTAGGTACTTGTCACAGGAACCTTCCTCCTTATTGGGTAGTTGGAAACTCACAAAACAATTGCTTGAAAAGTCCAATCTTCCTATGCAAGGACCAATTATTAGTGAGCTAATAAGTGATAATAGCGCAATATTTACCAACAACCATGAAATATCTACAGAATGTCAAGATGCAGGGGCGGTTGGAAAAGGGCCCGAGCTGGAGAGGGCTAGCACTGAATAAAAGTATGAATTGGCGTAGCTCATGTCGATGGGTAATCGACGAGACAACTGACTTGGCAACTGTGAAAGGATTTTCTTTGGTTTTACACGTCTTTCTATGCAATGAATATGAACGTTGGACAGTCAACAAAGGTATTCATGACTCTACAATTTATTAATTTACAAGAATGCGTGTCTGCGACCCTGAAAAATGGAAGGCAGCACGAAAGAAGGAAAGAGTAAGACTCCGAACAAGAGATGCTCTCTAGAGCTCGGCATGAATGAGACTGCTTAACTTAATGTAAATTACAAGAATTAGCTAAATTATTCAATGTACTTTGTGATTTTACATCCGGTGATTTGCTTAATGAATTCCACAATATTTTTATGCCACGGGTTCAATTACAATTAATACAAGCAATTGAGGCATCGGATATACGTAATACCATGCCTTGTATTCGAGCCAGTGACACAAATAAATATGATGTACTAGGTAGGCAACTTATTTCTAAAGCTGATATAATTACACTAGTACTTTTGCTATTCAATCTTATAATCACTTAAGATCACCCCCGCAAGTTTAAGACAAGAATGGGAACCTCAAAGCAGCGGACTATTATCGTCCCAAATTTGCATTATCTTTTATCAGCAAGCTTCTCGAAAAAAAAATGTGCCAGAGACTACTCTCAGCAGTAAATAATCAACTTATAGAAAGGCAACACGGCTTCCGTGTTGGTCGTTCTTGTTTCACTGCTATATTTGCATTCCTTTTCAAACTTTGTAACATTATTGCCAAGGCAAAAATAAAGGCAATGTTAATTTTCAAAGACTGTAGCAAGGCATTCAATTCTATATCAAGGGCAGTAGCTTCGTAAACTAAAAGACTGTGAACCCTACGTAATCAAGCTCGTCCAAAACTGCCTTGCTAGCCGTACATATTGGATTAATGTTAAAAATGAGCTGTCAAGTGACTTTCAAAACAACAATGGTTCCCTCAGGGAACCATTGTTATCTTGATATTTCTACACCATATATATGAACTAGCTATAGAAAATATAACGTTATTCGCAGATGACTTATTAGTTATGGTTTATGACACTTGTATTAATAATTTATTCTTTAAAGCTAACACTGTCCTATCATTAATCAATAACTGGTCTATCGCTAACTGCCTATCCATATATATAATGTGAAAAAAGCCAAATTCATGGTACTATGTAAACAATATATTAATGATTTAACTAACGCACTTCACCTTGATAATATTCCAGTAAAGAGAGTAAGTAAATTCAAATATCTTGGGGTTTGGATCGAGAGAGAGAAAGAAATACTTATTTCACTGTTGCTACTATAGCAATTGCCAAACAGACACAGTAGACCACTAATACGTTGTCACAATTAAAAGGATGATTTTTACAAAATTTGTGAATTTGTTCTGCTTAATGTATATCTAGTTTAGTAATAGTAATAATTATAGTAATGTATTTGTGTTGTATAAATGGTTGTGAGCAATTTTGACGGATCCTCTTATCCCTGAAATAATCACATCTTCGTTTAAGGGGTTAGGCAGCGCGAATTTTCGTCTAAATTGTTCAAAAAACTTTGGGATAGTTCCTCTTGCCCCAATAAATAAACCTATGACTTCAATCTCTTGCAGCTGGTATTTTTCAAGAAAGTAAGGAATACAAGGTTCGTAGATTAGCTTTTTCTTTCGATTTACTTCTTCCGCTTGTTCAATTCCCGTCTCAAATCGTATTGTAGAATCCAAAATGAACCCTTTATGAGGCCCCGGTTCAAAACAAAGTATATCTATTCGTCTTATTGAGTCATTAAGTCCAATGCATGACACTTCTTCAAACACTTTCCACAACTTCTTTCTGAAATAGTTTGCTATAATAGTTCAGATTTTATTATGTCTTGTATTGCGAAGTAGATGTCCCCTCTGACAGGAACCGAGGACATGAGCTAGGGTTTATGTCTCCGTACAATGACGACACTGACGGGAATCCTGACTTCGACCTGGAAGGGATCTGACTGGATATACATTAGATGACATTTTAATAACTGAAGACCATTTTGAGTGTGTAATACCTTGCTTTCGTAATATCTGTTTGTTTCCATCTGGATATTCGGAGAACACTTCCACTCCGTTTTCTTTTTGTGGCAAACCACACCATTTTTTAAATTCACGCTCACGAAGATAATCTAGAATCACCTTAATCCTTTTCGATTTCTTTTTGGCTTGAAAAAGATCATCCGCTTCAGCTTGAGTTATTTCAAGAAATTCCAAACATTTTGCCATTTCACATTCAAGGTCACGGATGTATGGCGCATACTTATTGTCAGATCAAAGCATGGCTATGCATATATTATATTGTTGAATGTAAGTCTCCCAAGTAGTTTTCATTACTTTAAGCCCTCTATTCTTAATACTGGAGTAAATCATCGATGTTGGGCTGTCACTAGGTATACCAAGTATATCTTTTGCAGTACACCGGAGTAACTTGTCCAAATCTTCGAAGAAATCCCTTGGAATTTTAGAAATTGGTGTAGACTGAAGTGAGTAGATGACTGTAGGCCATATATATTGATTTGTAAAAGAGAGTTCTTGATTTGCATGTAACAGTGGCGGAATAAATAAATGCTGCAGATCTATGGTGAAATAAGTTTTGGTCCATTAAACATTATTTCATCGTTAAAGTCAACACCTAAGTATGTGATGATTTCACCATGACGTAATGATGGGACTGAAATAAGATCGGAAATCACAACTGAATATTCACATAGTTCTCCTGATTTAATATAAATTGCCATGAACTTTTCCACACTGCAGGTGTAACCGACTTTCTCGAGGTTTGTCATAACAATTTTTGTTAATTAAGATGCTCCTTGTGTAGAATTGCCAAGTGTTGCAAGGTCATCTGCAAAACCGATGCCGCCAATATTGTCCACATTCCTATGAAGGCAGAAGCCATATCTATTGCAAAAAGAAGCGTCTGAGATCTTTTGCAAAACATGGTCTATAGATTTATTGAAAATAATCGGAGAAATTAGACTTCCTTGCATTACTCCTTTGTTAAGCCTAATTGGGTCTGTCATTTTCTTGGATGTTTGAATTTTTGTTTGGTTTTCTTGTTGTAGATTTAAAACCAGATAACGAAGTTTCGAAGGCATTGGGGTACCTTGAAGTACATTTTCAATGTGCCTGTGTCATGTTTCTTCAAATGCTTTTCTCACGTCATGAAAAATTATACTCAAATCAAGCTTCTCCTTCTTTGCCTTTTCTAGACATGCTGCCAAACTTGAGGTGTTAATGAACGTTCCTGGCTGTTTTGCAAACCCGACTTGACTTTCATGAACGGAAATAAATTTTCGTAGATCTTTTTCTAATGCCCTCTCTATAATTCTTCGAAAAGTCGAGCATACCGTAATCGGTCTAAAATTATTTGGATCTTTCTTGTCACCTTTTTTTATTATAAGTTAAGTTCCAATGATCATGTAAACAAAATTGCCTTAAAACTGACTAAAGCTATCGGTATGATTTGCGTAAACGTAAGCATGTACCAAGACCAGTTTTAACTTTACTGATCAACTCACTTGTGTTACATTTTGTTGCCTATAATATTTGAATGTGGTCCGCAACGTCTGAAACCAATATCACTATGTTAAAAAATATGCTTGACAAATTTTTACGTACACTATTATAATAAGACAAGGTTCTCGAATTATAATTTAATCCTAAATGAAGTTTATGAATATTTTAATACTCTCACTATCAAGGAAAGAATTAAGTGGTATTCTTGTAAGCAATTACTCAGATGGTTTAAATTTGGTTCATTCATTTCAGATATAAATGGAGCCATTATTCTTAAAATATTCATACACACACGGGGTTTGTCTGGTTGCAAGTTTGCAAGAAAAACCTTTAAAACAACCAGACAAAGGTCACCATGTCAATCTATTTGGATCATATTATGTTGAATTGTATAATTAAGTTTTTATAAAGTTGGGTTTATTTATGTTATCCAATGTTGGAAGTAGAAACTTGCTTCAAGATTTCTTGTTTTTTCCCTTTACGTGCACAAATATAACTTGTTTTTTTCCTTTACGTGCACAAATATAACTTGTTTTTTTCCTTTACGTGCACCATGTCAGGTCACTTGCTTTATTCACGGTGCTCAATGCTAGCTTACTTGTTTTTTGTTTGAAGTCCACAAGAAAGATACACGTTTTCTGTCCATGCCCGTGTTTCACGGGCGATTGATTTTTAGTAAGTAATATTCCTGTGAATACGAATATTCTCGGCTACCAAGTCACCAAATAATTGATGAGGCAGCCAGTATTTCCTTTCACATTTTTCTTTGATTAGAATGTAAGTTGAAATCTTCGAGCTGGAAGCAACCAATTTCCATAAATGAGAAATTATCAAGCTACCACGCTTGCCCTTCACCTTTTTCACATTCCTGAATCTGCTCCACTCACCCTTGTTCATGGACAGACCACATTTGCGTTAACTCAACTCAAACTCAATCACCACTCTTTCTTTGAATTCGCATCCGCAAAAAGCTATCTCTGTCTTGTAAATAAAACTTTTACACTACAGTCAATTGTACCGTGAAAAAGAAAGATCATTCCATATGCATAATTACTGGCGCATCTAAGTCCAGCATTATTCATATTGCATCAAACCGAATCACCCTCACCGAGAAACTCTTATGCCACTAATCACATGTAAATCACATCATCAAGTCAGCAGTTCTGTCAGTCATAAACTAAACTATAGCAGCACTTACCTCTATCTTCGGTGGCTTCGCTTAGGGAACGCCTGCGGTCTGCCTGTAGGTAACGTAAGTGCCAGTGGCTACACAATGCCTGCTCTTGTCTCTCGTGCTTCGTAACGATTCCATGGCACTGCACTACTCTGCATTCTTCTTCATCCGACGTCATCCATTTTTTCATATGTACAGCTATACCTTGTCCATTCAAGTCATTCAACACTCACTTCAATTAGATTCCAATTGCGAATTTTCAATTGCCGTTTCGAATTCGATGCCAGGAATAACGAATGCAAAGGAATGCCGAATGGCAGCTACCAGGGGTGTGTCTGGATCGTGATTTCGAGGAGTGCCGATTAATGTTTAGTAAGTAATGTTAAGTAGTTTTTGTTTCACATTTTCGTTCCATGATATCTGGAATCTGGTGTCAAATCTAAATTTTCGGGGGTGCTTTAGCGCCTAAGCAACCCCGCCCCCCGGCTTCTGTAAGTAGCGCAAAACTAGTAAGTGACAAAGAGCCTTTGAGCATTCAGCTTATTCCGTCTGTTTAGGGTTGCCACATTTTTTACCCTCGATTCCCAAAGAATTCAAGGCAGCTAAATTTCAAATTAAGTCTAATCTGTAACTCGGCTTTTAAAAGCTCACGCGTTAAACAATTTCTTTCGTCTGACCACAATGATTTCATTAGGCTAAAAACTCTTTCGGCAAACGCATTATTAACAGAAACTGAAAGGACAAACGACACAATCTTTAACAATTCGGAAGCTTCATTATGCTTAAAGAAATGAATCCATTTTTTTGCTACACAAGTTTCAGTAACTAAGCTACGCTAAGAACGATCGCAGGAGACAAAAGTCACTGTATAACTTATTTTCATCAACATTGACACCAAGTAAACTGTCAAGGGATTTTAACTGTTTGTAAGTCACTGCAATCGTTGAGTCTTTCAGTGCAATAATGCCCATCAATTTATAGAAGAACATCAAGCTGATATTTGGTTTATTCCAAAGGAATTTTGCAGTGTTATTTTCTGGATTTGCTCAAAAATGTCGTTGCTTTTTTCCTTTGGATCTTCATAAAAATCAAGCAGGCCATAAGAAATTCCTTCCTTCTTATCAAAATACTGTACAGCATAAGGAAACATTTTAATATTCCCTGCAATTAAGTGAAAAGTTTATAAAGTAATTGATATATATATATATCATATTTTATATAATTATTTCTACAAATCCTAATGCTTTCAGTGAATTGCAAATGATAATTACACTAGCATTATATACCCTTGTTGGGAGCATCAGATGCGACGCAGAAAAAAGGAACACTTTAAAGTTTTTCTCGAGAGACGCACTAGTTGAGTGGATTTTGTTCGCCCACAATGCATTTTTTGAGCAATCGTTGAATTCGAAAACAGTTTTGGAAGCATTTTGTGTAAGCAGTCGGCACTTTTATAACTAATTCCATGCGTGACATTGTGATAAACGCTAGCTAATTCACGCTTTGCAACTGTTGTCTCTTCAGTTGTATTATGTTCGACCAAAAAAATTTTAATTGTGTTGTATCCTAATTTAGCTAATTGGGCACTCTTGTGTCTTTTAGAGAAAGTGATTAACCCAAAAAGAAAGGGATACTACCTGGCGTATGTGGCATAGAGCTTTATGGATACCTAAAATAGCAAAAGAAATATGATGATTAGCGAGAATAGA
>JAAXYX010003660.1:0-13848 GCA_036851915.1 Ptenothrix huangshanensis | reverse complement strand
GTTTACCCTTAATCTAGTTTTGTCAGTCAGACGAAACTAGACCATGATCATAATTATTTCTGTTTTGTTAACGACAACGATCATTGATATAATTAAGGTAATTATACATTACATAGCGTATCTTCATTACAAACAGTACGGGTATTGCATTGTTTTGTACTCTACGTAGTGTATTCTAATTATTACTACTTTGCTAACAAAAACAACAGTAAGTAGAGACAGTAAAGTAGGATCAAAATAAACGTAAACGTAACAGTTTAAAAGTACGCCATATAAAACCATAAAAGGTTTGACGTAATCACATTAATAAATAATTATCATAATTAATTGTCATACACCACCTATGATACTGGTATGTAATGCTCTATATGGAATACAGAATGGAATGGGTGGGATGAGTAACCAAAAACCAAAAAATTCAAAAATCTTTTTGGTGCGAAATCGAAATAGTTAGGCTAAACTTGGAAAGAAAGGGAAAGGAATATAATATCATTATCATGTACTGATTTTGTGTACACATTCAACTGAGATTAATTTTAGTTTTCATTTCACTCAAGTCAAACCAAAGGAAACACGAGATGTTTCAAAAAAGACGCTAACATAATAATAACAATAATAAATTATTGTAAACATTACAGCAACAGCTGTACTGACAACGAGTAAATTCTTAAGCTAAGACAATAAATTATTATCTTCGAGCCTTATACATGTAATTACATAAACCTGAAAATTATATTTATTATTACCTCCCAATAAATATTTATTTCGAGAGCTTTGACTGCAGCCAATCTTCCGTAAGTTCTTCGAGTTCACGAAGTTCATAAACACGGGTTAAATCAATTTCCTTTTGCAAGGATAATTTACTCCCAGCATACATCATTTGAAGTTCAGGTTTACAGTCCCTGGGTGTAATAAAAATAAAACAGAGAGGATATGACACTCGGCCATCATCTTTATGTTCCATCTTGTACGATAGTACTACGTAACGAGGCAAATGGTCCGGAAGTTCCTCTACTAAATCGTCTATAGTTATATCCTGGAAAAAACAATATTCAAATTACCGTAATCATTATTATCACTGACTGCAGTACAATTACTGTAACGATTTTGTCACATGTTATGAAAAATGTGCTCAGCATTCCATAAAAATGAGCTTACTTCCAACTTCTGGTCCAGAATGACAGTATGTTTTTCTGGGTCAACTTTCACTGGAAGAGTAAAATAAACAGCATTTTGAAGTATATATAACCGGTTTTTGCTTTCATTACAATCAGTATTTTGAAACTTACGATGCAAATGTGAGCATTGTGAGCAAACTTGAAGCTATATTAGGCACCTACTTCAATCGTGGGATGAAGTAAGTACTCAAATAAAGTATATAAAGCTAGTATGTACATATGATTATTTTTTTATAGTAATTCCACAAGATTTTGAATATTATTTCTTACTTATGATAGCAGCATTCTTGCTATTGTCTTTACGGAATCGAAATTCCTTCAGTGTTTCCTTAAGGACTGGATCGATGTCGCATACTTTCATATCCCCGGACTAAAGAAATCGCAATTAAATTATCTTGTTAATGTTTAACATAGTGCATCGCAGTTGACAAAACTTGACTATCTCAACACATAATGACTAAGCAGAGTTCGGAAAGTGGCCAAAACTGACACTGACAAAAAGTGACAAAAAGTGGCAAAAACCGGTAAATGTCAGTGACATTCTGCCACTTTTTGCCAGTTTTTACCATAAAAGGACAATATGTTTGTGTCACTATTTTTGAAAAAGGTGGCATTTACCGAACACTGTGACTAACAAATGATACACTATAATTTCTTACAAAACGAGGAAAAATGACGAAGGAAGAAATTTTGTATGGAATCAAAACACACCAATGATAATTGTAAAGCAATAAAGGAATATAATTACGTTAATGAAACTGCTACTAAAGACTACCGATTGGTAAGATGTAGATAATTGCTAATTTACATAATAAATACTTACCATGGTTGAAATTTTAATATTCTTATACGTTTAAATCTGAAAGTCGTGTCTTTTCAAATTCCCGTGTTTGGCCAATCCTTCTTTTGGTTAAGTAAGCTGCGGCGGCAGGTCACACATTCAGAACCTAAAAACATGAAAATATCAAATGTCAACTGTAAATGTTGACGTTGACAGCAAGTTATTAAAACTTGTTCCTTTGCAGTAGGACACTAAACAAAATTATTGACATCAATGTAACTCCAACCGAGGCTGATGACGTCACGTAGTTCGACACCAAACACGGAACAAGTGGTTAAGTAATTAATTAATAGTGATTCGTAATTACTCCCCAAAGGTTCCCGCTGTCAGAGCAAGCGAAGCAGTCAAAGTCGTTCCAGCCACACCTTGACTTCCACTTGACATAAAATTCGAACCTAAGTAGAAATTAAAAATGGAATGCGGAAAGTAAATCAAGAAGTTAAGTATTTACTTACACAGATTGTCAAGAATGAAGTTTTTCCTGAAGACAAAGATAATGGAATTGAGAAGACAGAGTGACAATCAATGATGATAACGAATGAAGAGATGAGGTGACGGATAAATTATTGTGAACGCAGATAATAATGATTATAATATAATGATATATTGGATAGATGCTACTCCTACTCCACTATTCACTAGTCTACAAGAAAATATACGGCTTTACGGCTACGGCATAAAGGGTAAATCGTAAATGTAAAAAAGCCAAGAGAAGCAACTTGCCGAGATGGAAAGGGAACAGGCTACAGGTTCGTTCATCCACTGCACACAACACTAAAAAGAAGGACACGAATTGACAAGTAGTAGGGTGTAGTGTACGAATAATGAGCGAATGCAAATAGGAATCACCAAAAATTGTCATCTTCAATTAAAATCCATGCTGACCAAGGATGAAAACTGCAACAGGCGACAGTTACAATAATTCTATGCAGTTATGCAAACGTAAGGAAAAGGAGCGTCCATTAATTATATCGAGATCATTCATTTGAAGATAATTACATAGTTTGTTTAGAATAACTAGATTAAATTCCTTTCGTCCTTTCCTTTTCTTATGAACTTGTCACCTCATGACGTCACTGCCAAACAATTGAGAAATAATTAAATATTAAATGCAATTGCAACAGCTAAAACTGCGGAAAAAACGCTTCATAAAACTGTTTAATACTTTAAATAAATTATTTATGAGTGATATTCGGCTTCGCTCAAATTAAGTTCAATCATACTTCCGTCAAATTTTTGATTCCTTTTTATCATTGTTTCCGAATTTATTAGGATTTTATATCAAAACCCCCAAAAAATGATTTCACTTAATTTTAAAGGATTACTTACGTCATTTATGAACCAACACATAGGTAACTTTACCGTATCATCTAATTGCAGTTAAGTCACAGTTTCATTTCAAGTGTGTTATTATAATAACATGGCGTTAAAGATGTCATCAGTTATCACATCTTTGTACATTTTTGCTAGATAACATCAGACAGAGGAGGACTTTTCGAAAGGAAAAATAATTTAAGGGTTATTAGTATATTACCTTATTATTCTTTACATAGTATAATTTGTGGTAGCGCCCTTCGACTTCGGGTCGGTAATAGTAATAGTAATAGTAATAGGGTACTTTACTTCAAAGAGACTTTGAAAACCTGCGCGTTGCTTATGCGTTTGTGCATAAAGTCTAAATTAATCTCAATTGGGACTGTGCATCAATATCGTTAATTAAGCATGTAATTATTTGATTAAATATATATTTGTCTTGTTTTTCGAGGTAAAATTTCCTGAAATATCCTGTTTTTAGGGTTATATTTCCTAGTATTTCCTGAAATTACCAGAATTGAGCTGAATTTCCTCATTTGCTTGATTTTTCTAAATTTTATTATCTCATTAAAATCGTTTATGAATGAGCAAGAATTCTGTTTTTATTTTTTTGCTGACTTTTCATTACATTGTTTTTGCGAATCTTATATTTGTAACTATAGGTTGAAAATGTAAGGGGTTTGAAACTGATCGAATTCAGCTTACATTTCATGATTTTCCTAATTTTCTGGATGGTTTTTCAGGATTTGGTTTTCAAAGATATTGTTATTATACAGCCTTTCACAACGAAAAAGGTATTTCCTGTTTCATCTTGAAATTCCTGTTCGACATTCGTATGTGGACACGACGAAGTCCCTAACGTAAGAAAACTAACATTGATTACGTAATTTGTGCACAACCCTAAAGGCAGCTGGTGAGATATTTGGAGTTATTTTGCAAGTGGGGCCAAGTGGCGAAGTGGTTAGTGTCATGGATTCTGGTCTTTAAGCAAAACTTCAAGCAGTGGTACGCAGAAAGGAAGTGGAGGGGAGAAGCTTGAAAGAGCTAAGAGGCGCGTCCCTGCCTCTCTCTCCAGTTGTTGGATCTTGATGTAGCTTGAAAGAATCAGCGGGCCTTTTGCTTTCCTGCCAAGTCTTGGGATCGATACTTGTCCCTTCAGTGGATTCTCATTATCATTGCATATTTACTGGCGAATTCCCTCCTTAAACATTCTCCAGAGTATCTCATGAGTATTAAATAAAACGCAGTAAACTCACATAATACAATGTGCAAATAAACTAGAGTGCTATACACATCTACACTATGTAATTATATCTCAGAGAAATCTCCTTCTATCTGACTAATGTGTCAACTGGGTCGGATTTGGATTGTATTGCAACTGGACGAGACCACCAACAATCAAAACTAATGATAAACATCTAACAATCACATTTTTTCCAGCAAACAGTAAAGTCTAGTTTGGATAAATAGAATCTGTTATTGTTTACCATGTACAAAATTCAGTTAGTTCGGTGTACCAAGTCCCCGCGTTCATCCTTATCTTCATGATGTCAGCTACCAAGATAATCATTGGCTACAACCCACATCGGCTTCGATTCACAGTCATCAGTAGTCTTAATAATTATTCTAGCATTAATTTCCTAGCTAGAAAAATCTGCCATTGACGGATCACTGCAATTTAATTTACGGTTTCAATTTTTTGACGTGAAATATGACATTTAAACAATGAAATTGTATGAAAGATGAAGGTGTTGTGTGTGCCGTGGTCGTGATTGAGTGGAATAATTGCATTAAAAATCCTTGAGTGTCAATCGTTAGGAATAAAAATTATGAGGAGTGAGAGATTTAGTTGATCAACAATCAAGGTCAATTGTTGTTCCACTGTTGACTGTTGGCTATTATTTTATTATTTGTGCATACTAATTACAAAATAAATTGTCTCCAGAGCGTTAATTCAACTTCAAGAACCAGACGGACAAAGGGTATTTAATTTTTGTTTAAAATTTACGTCGAGAAGGGGTTGAAGTAAGGATAAATGATTAAAGGTGTTATTATTCTTAAGTTTAGCTTTCAATATTTGAGCAAAATTGGAAAATGCGATTTATTTATTTTAATAGCGCTGTATTCACTGAATGAGTTAGTGAGCAGTGGACAACAAAACCATAAGAGATTTATTTTATATTCATACTTTTCGATTTTGTGCATTTGAAGTAACAAATCCAACAAATGTCGAAAGGAAGTAATTACAATTCATAATAACTGCAGTAGTTTTAGAAGTAGATAATCACTAATCAGTGATCGGTGGAGACAATCAAGCTTAGGTGTTAGTTGATCTTGGATCCGGTTGTAAGTCCAAAGTCAAGAATCTACGGACAAATTACAATTGAAGTATCCTTGCTTTTGTCTGCTTCGTAAATGGGAAAAGTAAAATGGAAAAAAGAAATGTTGTGATCGTAAAACACTACAGAATCATCCGCTGAATTGAAATTTTGAAGGATAACCCCAATTTCGGGTTAAAAGGGTCCCCAACATTCGTATAAAGATTTTTTATTCCTACCTGACTACAAAATGAATAGGTAAGTAGTTATAAATTAGAAATAGAATTCATTACCAGAGTAAAATTGTTCCGTTTTAAAATAATTTGCGTTCGAAGTATGAACAATGAATGATGAAATATGGATTTGTTTCCGTCTTTATTATAGAAACAGGTCTCAGAATCAGGGTGGCTCACCAGCTCCTGCCAACTCCTCAATGGTAACACGGTCTCGTTCAGCCTCGAGTTCAAGAACGTCAAACACCGGAACATCCTCGTCTGGTTCCTCATCCTCCGCTTCTTCGTCATCATCCTCATCGTCGGGGTCTGGGTCTGACTCTAGCTCTTCGGATACTGAAGCATCAAGGTACAAATTTATGTCAGCAATATAATTCTGCCCTTGCAATTGGGGGTTAGGTGATGCAAAAATATTGGGAGTGACTTTAATAAAGTATGTGGCCGAATTCCGTGTGACATTATGTGTATTGTGTGACAATTATTATTTACTTACGTATTTTTAAAAAATTGAATTGAGTGAGAAATCTACACATATGGATTTGATTTTTGACGTATTTTTCATGGCTAAATCATATTTACGTAACTGTTTTCGTAGAGCTAGTAGTCGACGCAGTCAAGCCAGTCGGGCGAGTCGATCTTCCCAGAAAAGTGCAAGCGTAACTCCCAAAAAGCCGGTTCCAGCAAAAGCTCCAACTCCAAAGAAAGCTGCAAACACTGGACCTGCAACCCCTGTGGCCAACAATAATGCTACGGCTAGTAAAGCACGCACCAGTGGATCCGTTACCAACACGAAAACTATACCTCGCAGTAAGGCAGTAGTCAAAAATATTCGGAAGAAGAATCTCATTGCTTCATCATCAGGTTCAAACCCAATTTAATGTGCTATTTAAAGTAATACTTATAAAAATATATTTAATTGAAATCTTTAATGAAATGCACAGATTTACCTATACACTTGGCCATCATCGCTAATTACGTTATATTTATTTTATTTATAGAATCAGAATCTGTAGTGGAGCCGACTCCAGCCCCGGTGATAAAGAAGGTGGGAAGCAAACCCCCAGCAACAGCTATTTCTATTAAAAAGCCACCGCCACCTCCGCCCCCTAAAGCGGTTGCCAAGAGAAAAAAAGTTGTACCCCCCGCAAGTGTACAAACGACGAGTGCTAAAGGGAATTCGAAGAAAGTTAATGCTGCTTCATCAAATACTTCCTCTAAAGGTCCTAAAGGGAAAGTATCTACAGCTGCAAGTGTACAAAGCAAGCTAATGAAAAGTATATTTTCGCCAGATAACTCTAGTGAAGGTTCTGAAACGGAGAATAGAAAAATAAACATCGTCAAATCCAAACCACAGGCAACAAAAATAGTTAATGGAGCCACAAAGTTGGTGAAAAAGAATACATCTGCAGCTACAGTTTCAGCAGCAACGAAAAAGAAAGCTGCCCCTGTCAAAGTTGACAAGAAGAATACTAAGGCAAAACCAGTACCATCCCTCACAAAAGTGACAGCATCGAGTTCCTCTGCATCTTCTAATAGCAGCGCTTCGTCATCTTGTAGTTCGTCCGATTCAAGTAGTGATTCCGAGCCTCCTAAGAAGGAAACTGAAGCTGTCAAAAATGAAACGGAAGAAAATAAAAAAGACTCGTCTGCGTCTTCAGGAGCAGATTCGTCGAAAAGGAAAAGGCCTGTAACGAGGCGGCAGAGGAGAACCGTGAAAAGTAAAACGATCCCAACAACAACTGTTTTTAATCAGAGCGTTTTAACAAAGACGCAAACTCAAATTTCCACCTGTTGGGACAGTGACTTTTCCGATGAACCCAAAACTCTTGCAAGGGTCCCAACTAAGAGCACTCAGAAGATGCGAGTGAAGCCATCGGAAGAAGATGAAGAAGCTTTTGAAAGGGAGAGAAAATGCCCTTTTCCTTGCTGTGATTCAAATGGTCATTTAAGTGGAAAATTCCCTACACATTCAATGCTTCCAACCTGCCCTAAATACCATGGCTTTACTCCGGAGGAATGCAAAGTATGGGCGACTGAGTGTATTTTTACTTGTGTTTAAGTGTGAGAGATAATTCTTAAAGCACCTTTTGATATTCGTTTTTATATGTTTTTTTAGGAAAATGCGGATGAAAGAATGAAACGAGAGGTAGAAAGAAGAAAGTATTACTTTATCAATCAGCCGCATCACAAAAAACCAGCTAAATTATCCCAAGAAGCTAAAAATTGGTTGGGAAAAGCAAAGGAATTGAAGTCAGCAGATACACCCGATGGTTGGTACAGAATAATGGGAATTTAATTTAATAATTAAGTGTATTGGATTCAGTACAATCTTTAATTGTTGTATTATACTTTTAGGGTTGTGTTCCAAATACGACTTAAGTTTATGGAATGACTCATTAGCTTTGGCAGCTGGTAGGATTGAAACAGAGCAAGGAGAAGGTATAAGCTTCCGAAGTGTGGCTATGGGACGTTGGGAAATGTCGTGTTGGTGTGAAAGTCCATATCCAGAGCCGTTGTGTCATTGCAGGAGATTATTTATCTGTGAATTCTGTTTAAAACCAGTACAAAGTGGAACAGTACTTCGTAGGCACTGTGCAAAATGTGTTTGGCGTCATCCTCCCGGGGATGAAATATACAGGTTAGAATTTTGATAATTATCACCTATATTCTATAGCTGTATGTGGACTCTTTTATCCTGTTAGAGTACATGTGTACATATTAGTGGGAAACCCAGCCCGATGTAGAGGCTCTGTATTGCTGTAAATTTACAAAATTGTATAAGTTTAATATTATCGTGCATAACAAAATGTGACATTTCCATGGTGATATTTACAATATGGTAAATTTACAGCAATACAGAGCCCTTTACAGCGGGCTGGGTTTCCCACTATTATACTTGTTGATCATGCTATAAAAAATTTCATAATTCGTTATTTGTATTTAGGAAAGAACGACTGTCAGTATGGGAAGTAGACGGAAAAAGTCAGAAGACCTACTGCCAAAATTTGTGCCTGCTAGCTAAATGCTTTTTGGACCATAAAACGTTGTACTTAGATGTGGACCCTTTTCTTTTTTATGTGATGACTTTGGCTGATTCTACAGGCTGCCATATTGTCGGTTACTTTTCGAAAGAGAAAAATGTAATGCCAGTTTTTGTTAACAAATTATTAGATCTTATTGCATCTTTGTAGCTCGTCTAATCTAGTTTCTGGTTATCCTAATTTAAGAATTTATCAGTGAGAATGAAAAGTTACTATTTTAACCTTCTTATTTTAAAAATTTACAGCAGAGCTTTCTGAACTACAACGTGTCGTGCATCCTAACCTTACCGCCGTATCAAAGACAAGGATTCGGAAGACTTCTCATTGAATTCAGTAAGTGCGCAGTCAGTTGTTTTGTTTTCATTTGGTTTACAATTAGTAGATGTGTTGATACCAAAGTTGTTATAGTAAGATTTTTTTGTGAATTATTATAATACAATGAATTATTACGAATTTAGGCTACTTGCTAACCCGTGTGGAAGGGAAGGTTGGTTCCCCGGAAAAACCCTTATCCGATCTAGGATTGATCTCATACCGATCTTACTGGAAAGATGCTGTATTGCGAAGAATGTGTGCTTGTGCAACCGGGGAAATGAATGTCAAAGGTTAGTTTTTAGTTTCTAAAATTTTAATTTGTGGAATACGGAATGCGTGTTCTTAAATTACCAGATTAATAATTTTGGGCTCTTGATTTGCTACTGTAGATCTAAGTATCGAATTGGGAGTGACCAGTGCTGATTTAATTTCCACCCTACAATTCTTGGGTATGTTAAAGTATTGGAAGGGAAAACATTTAGTACTGAAAAAACAGGATGTGCTGGAAGAATACTTAGAACGAGTTCGGCGGCGTGGCGAACAAAGATCGATCGATTCTTCGTGTCTTCGCTGGCGTCCGTACCAACCACCACCAGAACCACAAAGTTAGGAGTAGTATTTAATTGTGTATTTGAGGATAAACCGACTATTTAATTACGTGCATTTAGTTCATTTAACGTAACTGGTGGATGAGAATCTACCGGTGAACATTAGATATCTCAGATTCAGAATTATCCTTTACTCAGCTTGCAATTGGAAGCCTTGCATGAAGGAAAATTTCAAGCTCCATTGAAAGGGATCTTTCGGCCGGGTGATGATTTTATTTGCCAAAGCTGTAATAACTAGAACTACCAGTGCTATCTTATTTTTCGTGAAGGAAACTTCGATTTGAATTTGAATCAGGAGAATTGTCAGGGGACAGTAGTGCAAAAGCTGAATTGTCTATTAAACACCAATTTAAAAGGCCCACATTTTTATTACGACAAATCCACAATTTCTTGGACATATTTTGAGTTTTTCAGTTTTGAAATCTGGTGTACTCATTTTGTTTAGTTGAATTCCAAAAAAGCTAGGTTGTATTTTAATTCCGTACATTTTGAGCAGACTGCCTACAGTTACACTAGTTCGTAAAAGGAGCCTGTAACGTAGGTATTTGTTAAAGAATTATTTACATCTCAAGCATGTTACAATAAATTGTAGTTAATTTTTAATTTCTTACTTTTTTATTGTTGCGGACGATAGAAAATGTGTTTATTCTACAGCTAGTTGATAAGGGTATGAAACCAGAAACTCTCCGTGTTGAAATTATTTTCTATAATAAAATAATTATTCAGTGGAGCAACGTCATACTTTCTTTGGCTTCGGACGTCAAAAGATTAGTATTTTAATGCGAATTAAAAACTGCAATAATGTAATTATTAGTTTAAATATAATTGTGTGTACTCAATTCTTAGTGGTCATTATGTTAATACTACCTATGAAGTATTTAGTGATCCGTGCAATCTGTAATCTTTGGACGAACAGCAAGGGAGAAAGAGAACCTGATCTGGGATACCATACAATTGTCACAGGCAGCGCTAAATTGTTATTTTCCGAGTTTAATTATTTCATGAATATATTTACTCGAAGATAGCAAAATGTTTTAGATGTTAAGTGTATGATATGATATTATGTAAATAGTTACTGTAATTGGTAATAATAGTTGTTCTTATCTACTCACTACAGAAGTAGTGGTAGTACGTGCTGTGAATTGTATTTTGTGATAGGTATTTATCAGTTATTTTGACTAATTGCTTTGTTAATGTAATAATTAACTATATGTAGGTCTAAGTTCAAATGTATTTAATTTATAATTGTGGTACTCAAACAAAGTAAAAACGTTGAACCAAGGATGATTTTGAAGTTCGATAACTAAATCGCATGTTTTAGAGCAGTAAGGTTTGTGCAGTAGCTAGACATTTTTTACACATATTTAATAGAAAGTCCAGACCCTAAAAAGAAACGGAAAAGGTAGATTGTGTGACGATACAAATATATGTAATTAAGATTTTTTTTACATTATTTGGATTCCATCAAAAAGTATTACCCTGATTAGTCTTAATATATAAGAATATGTTTTAAACGAATACGTACTACTAATTATTCATTCTCAATTTTGGAATAATCATTCGAGTTGAATCTTATCGTTGGTAGACTGGAAGTATGTCATAGTTGTAATAATTATAATTGCGTTTACATATGACGAGACATTTTAAAGTGAAACTGTTTTAACTTGTTTAATTTTATGTTCAATGTGTATGTCGACTTGAGTTTGAGTTTTAATACTTCGACACTTCGGTACATACGGTATAATGTCGACTAGCAATGGTTTTTACTATATTAAGTTTCTAAAATTAATTATTTATTATTGAGCTATAATTACATATGCATGCACAATGATTTAATTTAGTATTTGCTGTACGGTTTTGTATTTTGACCTACGGATTCCTTTCTCCAGAGTATTGTTAGAATACCTACATAATTGTAGTTGATTGTTGTCAGGTTCTGATTCAGAATTGTTGGTATTAAGATGTACTCAGATGCGGTTTTCCGGTACTCCTTGTACGAACAGTAATCATGAAGTATAATTATTAAATGTCACACTAATAAAGCATTTTTATGGCGTACCCACGTATAATATATGCATCGAACTAAAAATGTCATTATTTCTCATTTTATTCTTCTCATTAATTCCTTGCGTATTGAACCGCCGTTAGTCATCCTTTTATTTCCCTGGCGCCTTTTCATAATTGCAGCTAATTATAACGAAATGCATTTGGAAAAATGAAGCAAAGCAAGTCCGTGGATTAGAACAAGTTTATTTTTTCTTCCAACTTTAGACAGTTTCTACTACAAGTTTGCACAATACATACTATTATCAACCTAATTACTGTTTTTATAGCAATAATGATGGTTTCTACTTCTAATTAAAAATGAATTGTAATTTGTCTATGATTATACAACTTTAACATTAAATATCAGTTTCCCTCGTAATCTTTTCCAAGTATTCTTGTGACTTTGTTCATTTTGTAATTTATTTATTATACTTTACTTGCATAAAATTATCTCGATCTCGATATTAACAACTTTAAATAGTAATAATTCATTCAACCGTATCTTATTATTCTTTATTTTATACTTTATTTTGGAGTTATTTTTTTACTATGATTATAACTACTATGATTACAAGTGTTTCTAACCTAATAACAGTAATTATTCTGTATTCTGCATTCGCACACAATTATGTACATCAAGTATTTAATATAGTTAGCAAAGCATATATTATTATTCTTTAATACATAGTTGCAAGACTCACATCATATCCAAGTCCACACTTTGCTACCTTTATTTTTAAAATATGCATTTTGGATACGCACAATACTTTATTTATAATATTCTTTTATTTTTTACATTACACTAACTATAAGATCACCATCACTCAAGTACACAAGTTAAAAGGTTTGTGTGTTGTACCACAGCGTTATATTCACTCAGCATTTAAGTTAACTTTAGTAAATTGATCATTATTATTGATTGATTATACGTAATTAAGAACAATATTAAATTGCCCAGTCTAGTATTGACTTCGATTTCAACGTCAGCTTCAACCCCTCGTCTTCTATGATTAAATCCAAATAAATAAAATAGAAAAATATACAGACACAATATGGGTAATATTATATATAGTACTTTTATAAGTCCCTAGCTATAGATTCATATGGGCTCTATACGGAATCTATAGCTAGATTCAACATTGTAATCCTGTGTGTTTCAGTAGGTAATAGTAATAATTAATTAAGAGAATACAAAATAATTAGACAAAATCAACGAGTCGTTTCCAAAACCTGCATACATCATCATAGCATTATTAATGGGTGATTTTTATGGACTTATGGATGTCCATTGATTTAATTATTAAATGATCCTTGCAAACTTCCATACAGGCAGATTCAATAGATACTATTATATAACTGTAATATTATTCATTCAGCACTTGAATTGATTCATTAGATGTCCACACACTCATCGAATCAACAGACAGCCAACTATTGATTAATTAATATAATAATGGATAGTGTTACGATTATTACAATAGACCCACATTTTAATACCCGATCTCAGGCATAACGCGGTACATACTATAGGATGATATTATGAAATGCCACTTCATCTTTTGTGCATGCTACTAACTTGACCTAGGTAGGTATTGTGTACACATTCATGGGTCAAAATACAAAATACAACAAATAAGCTTGAATAATCCGTTAATCTCCAAAAATCGAAATTGATTAAGCTATACTGAGGACCACGGCGAAACGCAAGCAAATTATCTTTCATTACGCAAACATTTTAAGCATTAATGCTCACAACCGAAGCCGGATCGGGTTCCGATTCCAAAGTGAATTCCGCGAGCACATTTATTGTTGCCTACTATTCTAGGTCTCTGGATTTACAAAGATTTATGAATGGGTGGAGTGTTTAATAAAGATTAATTCCTATAGATGATTCCTTTGTGTGGTTCCAGTCAAAAGTTTGAGAATGAAGAGTGTAAATAATTAGTCTGTCCGA
>JAAXYX010003659.1:0-13849 GCA_036851915.1 Ptenothrix huangshanensis | reverse complement strand
ACTTGGTTTCTGTGTATATGGAATCATAACGGAACAAACGCTTTTCTATAGGCTTTGTATTTACGTAAATATCATTTTCGAATCACCGCAGATATTAATCACTCAGGACTTGCCAGACGAAAGATTTGCATAGGCACCTAGGCACATTTCTTGGCGCTGGTTACAAACAAATATGTGAACGAAAGTTTTAGATACAGATACACAGTAATAGAGTTACTCACATGCACCGGTTTGCTTGTATACTTATGCGTGGGCTTTGAGTCACTCAAGATTTCGTTTGAATTTTGTATGACATATCAACGAGAAATTTAATTTTGTGAAAGACGACGGTTTCATCACAAAAAACTGGAGTTCACAAATGTTTTTACAATTTTTTTATACTTCAGTTCATATACATGACCTATGTGCAAGTACATGATGCTTTGACATCTGTTTTTGTACGTTTATGGATTCAAAGAATGCTCAATATGAAGTCAATAAATACGACTTATTCCTCGAAACTAGAACTGATAACAGGTTTTACATGATACGATTGTAATTACATCCAAACATACATCTACTTACCTACATGTGCATACATGTGACAAAACTAGGAATCTATGTAATCATAGGTATCATGTGTACCTATATCCACATAAGCACACATGATCCAATCATATCTTTTTTGCAATGAGTCTATATATATTCGGTACAATGGATTTAAATAAAATGAGCAACCAAATCAAATCAGCAATAAATGAAACATGGAGACAGAAAGTAGACATGACTAAGTGATTTTTTGCTCGGTAATAAATACCTAAATAAATAGCAGTATCAGCATCAGCTGACGCTCGCTATTCAAGTATCGCATGAATCATGTATATACATCACATAGAATTATATAATTAGGTATATCATATCATATCATGTTGAATGAAATATCCTCAGCTGCTGCAAGATTAGAGACTCCGATATTACGCCTATGCCAACGAGATTTGGGACGATTTTCGATCATAAATTAATCATCATTCGAATGTTTCAAGTTAAAATACTGTACTAAAAGTACTACTACTGTGCCACCCATCTTTTCCACTGGGAGTACTTTTCTACGTAGGTACCTAGAAACTACTGCAAGAAACAGAAAAGTCTGCTTCTGTTCCTCTTCCTTGGCTAAAACCGACCAAACTTTATGACTACAATGAAATTATTGAACTTATTTCGCTGAAAGGACAGAACGACACTGAAATCGAATATATATTATGTAGAGTATATATGTAGAGAGAGATATGCAGTACGAAAGCAGTTTGCATACATTATATATTATCTGCAAATCAACTGTGTGCGTCAGTACGTCTACCCAATATGTACACACACATATGAAAATAGTCTTCGTTGAATTTCAAGTGCATTAATGGTTCAAATAGAAAACTTCCATACCATCGCATCATGAGACCATTCACCAGTCGAACAGCACATACCTTCTAAGTACATATTGGTACTTATTATGCACGAACTGCCGTTGCTACCAAGACCAGCACATACATACCTATGTAGGTCCCTTATCTTTCAACAGATTTCAACTAAATAAAATACAAGCTACTACTAATGCTTCTGCAACGCAACTCCTACGGTAAAGTCTAAGGGTCGTTAAAACATTTGGATTAATAAAGCTCCACCTTCCCAAACCCAAAATATACAATCTTATTGAAGAACCGACAATCGAACCCATGCTTTGTTTTTTCTCTCTTCCAATTAAATGCTTAAATATTTATTTACTTATTTACTCACTCATGTATGAAGTGACTAGGGACTGTGACAGGTACACGTTAACCTTGATACTTACGTCATCCAGAACCTGCTGCGAAGAAATAATACGATAAGGTAAAGCTTGCCTTACTTTTGCTTGCTCACTTCGTTTCTAACACTCTAACCAACCAAACAGTTATCGAATGAATAAAGCTTATGGAAGCTGTCATTATTCAATAATTTGCATTGTTACCCACTACATAGCATTGCATACGTAGCAGCAACAGCAAAGTCATCAAGTACAACACAAACCCATGAACAAAGCCTGTACAGTGCAGTACAGCAATGTATGTATTTAATACGGCACATGATTTCCTCTTCCTGCTTCAACTTCCTATTTTTACAAATAATATCAGCAGAATGAAATAATGTTTACGAGACGTACGATATACATGATTTAGAAATACGATTAGTACCCACAGCAATGAACACTATAATCATAAGGTCTCATATCCATGTATTTCCAACGTCCCAATCCCAACCCCAACTCACGTGTCAGTTCAATTTCATTCAACTTCCTATTACTGTGTCTGTACTGCACTGCACTGCACACTCGTCAGCTACTTTACTTGGTAAATATCAAAAACAAAACAAAGCAAATCAAAGTCCATACCCAGACCAGAAACAACATTTCCCTTAGCACGGAATAAATGACATATCTGGAGTATAGATAATAGTAATTACGGAACTATGAACCTAGGTGACTAGAAATGATTAAAAGTTGTCATGCTCATTAGGTGTACTGAACTTTAACCACTTACTCACCAGACTTAATGTTAGGTTTCCTCTAAAAGAAAGGTATAGAATTCCTATATACACTTTAAACAAGAAAATTGTAGCTAACCATTAGAACCAAATGAGTCTACAACTTTGTTTTTCCAGTTGCTCCATTAGTAACGGAAATCCAAATTCCATATTCTAAACATTTCAAAAATTACCCACTTCCAAATCGAATCGACTACTTTCTATGAAAGCAGACGAACACTTATTTCAATATCAATTCAGTTCAAACAGTTTCTTGCAATGGCAATGCTCTCCAATGCATTTTGTAATTATTGCACGTAATTAGTTGCCAAATTCGATTTTCCTTCCTCGTGTAAACTCCTTCAAACACATGTAAACTGGATTTAAAATTGTAGTCCTTCATGTAAAACAAGTTGCAACTCACAATTTATTATTATTACTGTTTGAACATTAATCCGGACCCGGAAGAAAGGACCAGTACAGTTTGAAGTTTCGTAACCGTAGGTACTACACCATTATACTATCCATGACGAACCCCAGGCACGTATCTAATTAAATATCTCCCATGAATATCCCCGAAAAATGAATACGAATTAGAATGCGAGAGCACAAATCAAACACAACACAATTTCATACACAGTTGTTCCTGCTAGAGCATACAGTTAAATAATTAATTTAACGTTAAAGCAAGTGCACGGGAAGCATATGATGCGATTCCACGTTTGAATAATTTCCACTACATAAATAATATCAGCAAGGTTTTCGACCATTTAGTTCGTGAAACGGTTAAGCAATGAGACTTAAACTAGAGGTAAAACAAATAAAATGCAGGTTCTGAAGATGTTGGTTGAAGGTCAAGTCTACCCTGCAACCTACAAACTAATGTAACGACCCTGTGAATGCCTGTGATATAGCACAAAATGTTTTATAGAGTAAAGAAAATGCCAGTATAAGAAATTTACCACCTCTCTCAAACTTATATCAACAGCGACTAACTTGAAAGCCTTAGACCATGGGAATAATATCCACCATGGGATAATATCTCATCAAAGATGAAGATAAACGGCCAATTTCATTAACACATGCATCTCAAGTTCGTTCCAGATCAGACAAAACTGTGAAGCAAAAGCACGATATGCTGTCGTTGGATTGAATCGGAGACGCAAGCCAGGTCCCCTACCTGCATACATACGTACCTATAACAACTTTTTGCTAAAGTGCTAAGCCTGCAACTTTGATCTGATATTTTGAAACTTAAAGTATTTTTTGTTACACATTTTCAAAAAGGTCAAAAGTATAATTTACATCTCCCCTCTACAGTAACAGGCACCACCGTTTTAAAAGCACGCAGAAAATTAGCACGTTTTGAACTTTCAAGGTTGAGTGAATAAATATCAAGCTTGATACCATGTGAAGAAAGTAAATACGGGTCGCTTCTCCAACAACTCCAAAGTAATACAACTATTTAAATAACAACTACTGTAAAAACCTAGAAGATAACTTCTGAGTCAATTGTTTTAATGACATTTCAATTTCAATAACAGTAGACCTGACGATGTATATATGAATATAATTACTTACTTTCCTTATCGCAGTATTAATACTATTACCCAATATTATTGCGAAACACATATATAGGTATATATGAATATCTATATCATGAAAAAAAATTTACCTCTCAGTAAAGTATTAACGTCGACCTACAGTATTTTGGAAATAGGTTACCTATACCTATACCTGTGTTATATGCACCATCCAACTTTCCCCAATGTTTTCTTTTCCTTCATCCGTTATAATAAATTGGCACCATCTGCAGCCATATCAGTATTAATCGTACTCATAGTCATCAATTCGGTTAAGTTATTCTTTGCCTTTGAATATATTTAAGTGCAAAAATAACACCAGAAAACACATAGCATTTCCCATTCAATTCCATTATTTGAAGACTACTAAAACGGCAAAATGCAATAGATAATCACCAAAAATGAATTGTACAACGCTTGCGTCCCAAACCCAACCGAAACAAGAAAAACAATTATTTTTTCCCTTTAACAGCGCTTACGCTGATGGTACTTTGGAATAATATCAAATGGTAAATGTAAATGATAACCACCCAGGTCGCAAACAGTCATTTGCTCTAAGAGTCATTATATATCTACTTACCTTACTATACTAGTTGATTGTTCCATTTTAGTTGCGATTTAGTTCGAGAACATATTTATACAAAACAGACTCATAGTAAAACAGAACCGAAAGCTGGTATCGGTGCCGGTGAACTGATAATAAAGACGAAAAAGGACAAATAAACCTCAATTATACGTACGTAACGGTATTTCAGCACACAGCAAGAACCCCTTTCGATTTCAGACATCAAGTTTACAAACTTGGCAAAACTTTGACTTTGAAAAACATGAATTGCATTTCAAGCATTAGAAATGTTATACATAACTCTGTCCTAAAGCTATCTGTATCAAAACTGGAGCTTTTCTGCAACAGTACATACATAACCTTGAATGTACATATACCTTTCATAATTATACATCAACTACTACTGATAAAATTAAATTAAACAGCTTTTAGCAAAATCGCGCAGCTACAACGTATCCCAACTAATCCGTCACCATCAGACCACTACTATAACCTCAGTTCCTGATGATAAACAGAATGTGAATTTGCTTTCAAGCATATAGGTAATGTGAGCGAAGTATACTTACATCACACTCTTGTAGATAATTAATTAGATACAATGTCTAAAAATATATACACAGTAAGCTAATAATTGTAAATGAATTTTCGCTTCTACACTGTATATGCATCCACCGGATTAAAGTTAAAAGTTGTGTGGTCACGGTGCTACTGCTCTTTCTAAATCTAGGGTGTAGGTATGTAAACAGCCTGTACTCAGAAATGCGAGTAAACAAAATGGTTGAATTTCCCCGTAGATATTACAATTCATCAATTGGTCTACCACACACCATGTGGTAAGATAATACTTCCAAGTTTTTAAAAAGATATCACAAGTTTTAATTATGTACCGCATAAGACACTAAATAATTTCTAAAGTGTTGGTGATAACATTATTGGTTTTCCACGCTAGACAAACTTTGTCTTGACGTCGTAGTGTGCATATAACACTCAAATCAAATTATAGTAGAGAGCCTAGGCACCAGCCACCAGCACAACAGAAACTGCAGAACGAATTTTTAGCCAAGACAAAAGCACACAATAAACCGCTGCAGCTGCTTCCCAATTCTCAAATGTTCCCGATACACATGACCGTATGTATGTGCATCGGTCAATAAGGCACACACGTAAAGGGCGGAGTTGCTAGATACGGTATACAGTACCAGTGTATAAAATGGGAAATACGAAAATACACATTATGTAATTGTATTGTACGTATGTGATCAATGCCAGTCTCAAAGTCATTCGACGATGCTGCAATTGCCAATCAATATTCTTGACAGTATCGTACAGATAACCAACCATTCTGTTCCACTAGTGCCTCAACCCATAGCTCGTACATACCAGGTACACACGCCAGCCTATTGTAAAGTGCTGAAAATATTACGCCAGTCGTATACTTGCATTTATTATTTACAGAACAGACCACTACACAAAATACGTGTGAATGTGTACGAACAAATCGCAACATGTAATACCACGATCGCCACGATGGTCACTAGTGCCAGTTCCAGTAATTTAATATGGTGTATCTTTTAACATGCTAATTTAAAAATTAAAGTTTGTGACAGTAGTCGGAATGACAACTGTAATTGCAGTGGTCAAGGACGGGATTTTTTGTAACAGAATATTTTGCAAATGAATATAATTAATCCACAACTATCATGAGCAGAACTGCATGGCCCCAACGACAAAATAAAAAAACCCAATTAAATCAACTCATATACAGAACTCCAATACTCCAAGAATTTAAATTGTTTCTGTTTAAAAGGACTACACAGGAAATGCATATAATTTAACCAGGCCACTCATGGTATATAGAATATAGAAAAAAAAACATATTTATGATACCAGCATAATTATAAATATTGTGTGGATGTAGGTAAGGAACTTATAGTTCGAATTCAAACGAAGTAAAAGTTGCAGAAAGAGAAAACAAGTGCGTGAGGACACGAGAAACAACTATTGCTTCCGCACCGCATTGGTGGTTAACTGTCTAGGTTCTGAGTCTACCGTAACCAGTTTCACAACTGCTATCATTCTACACTAACAAGGTATCTACTACAAGTTTAAAAAACAAATATATCTGCATACAAGAAATTAGAAGGGACGACTGCTGTGATGCGATGAGTCCTGTCCTCATATCTTCAAACCCACAACACAAATAAACGAACGATTCGAATAATTATTTATCAATAATTCTTCACCGTTATTATCATTAATTTGAATTGAATTATGTGATGAAGTTGATTGTAAAGAAAGTTACCCATCGAGTACATCATTTATGTGCTTCAGAAAGAGCGAACGAAGCAAAATAATCAAATGAAATTTTAACAATGACTTTCCTGGTTGTAATATATACCACAAGAAGTGATAATAATCGAAGTGGTACCACAGCACAACAACGAAAACATACGAAGTTTAAGGACATGTCTATAGCTTTGTATCCACACCCACTAATGAAAATCGGTGAATATAACATCATCAAGTATATACACACGCAATGATACAATTAATTATATACATACCTACACTGCATATATTCCTAGAAACGGATATAACCAGAACCACTGGTGGTCTCGTCTGCGGTAGTTGAAGGATCAGAGGTACTGCTTTTTTAATTTAGCTTACAATTAGCTGCAACGGGGACGAGTCCAGCAAAAGCAAGATTTTGAGCTTGCAGTGTACTTACAATTTACATTAATCCGTTTGCTGACCACTGTTTTCAACGTTCTGGACAGATGCAATATTCATTGTTACATAGTCACAAGTCTAATTCGCACATTCTCCTATCCTAATTTATCAAATATGTATCGTACCAAGTACCAGGCTTGGTCTAATCAAACTGCATTAGACACTGCTTGTAAACCGAACAGCCGAACAGAGATGAATTATTAGTATAAGTCATCCGAATGCATATGATACATAGTTTGCTCACGGACGACGCAGTTACACACTTGACTTTTCCCCTCAATGGCTGCCCTTTCACCACTGTAATCGTGACAGGAAAACGCGGAAGGTGAACAGTCAGAATCAGTAACGTCAAATAACTCTCACATTGAATACAGATAGTAAAAAGATTACGACTATACAGTCGGATGGCTAATCTATCGGAACAACAGTTGTTTTCCTAGTACCAAGGCCCAACTCCAACCTTCGAAATTCGCTATGACTCCAAGAACAATGATTTCCTTTCATGCGTGCAAGAATGCGTGCTTGTTTGAGACTAGGAGTAAAATCAAAGCTGGGGATTTTTGGTAGTACGGTGTCCACTGACGAGTTGACTCAAGTTCTGGTCGTAAAGCCAATTCACAAGAAAATATCTGGAGCATCATGAAATACCACTACAATCATTCCAGAGTGATACAAAGCATACAAAAATCGGCACCGTATTTTTCATTCCGTTTCCGTTGAGATACGATTATCTGCTTCAGATACATGCCCACATGAAAAGACAACGTAGTAGCTCAAGCTAGCTCTGTGTCTGTATACTCGAAATAAAAATGAAGCAAATTGATTACACCCCACCTTATCATTCCTTTCCATGCAATACATACATTACAAATGAGTAGTATTGCCCGGCCAAGCCAGACCATACTACTTGGTCTTAGTCATGATAATGGTACATCAGCATCAAAAATGCTCGTGTTATAAAATTTCGTGTAATTATTAGCTTTCCTAGTCATTCCTGACAACTCATTATCTCATTTTCCTAATTATATAATTGCCGGAGTATTAGGGGTTTCGGTATCTCCACGTAAACTGCATGTACACATGCCGCCGCCCTTGACTGCAGCCAGATTACGTAATCAATCGATGTGATAATCGTTGTAGTGAAATAAAACAGACTTTACAAAAACCATCTCTGGCAAATACACCAAATACCTGCTTTCTGATCGATCTGTGCTTCCCACACAATATTCAATCACAATCTTCCTATTTTTTATCAGTTCAACAAGTCTCGCGTTTGCTCATCCAGTTGTACTTACGTAAGTACCTATGCATATCTCAAATTATACATTTACATCTCATGCAAATTATCATAAAATATGCTCAATGATTGTACTTGACGAATACGATTATTTTTAGCATTTCTACCATCAGCCATTGCCTTCTCCTTGTTCGGCTGTTCTGCCAGTTGAATATCCTGGTCAAATAATGTATGAATCGAAGTGGTAAGTACTTACGTGGTAATTTTTAATTATTCGAAGTTCCTACAATAAACTTCCACTTCACAGCAATACATTTGTGTATTAGACTTGGAGTATTAGACTTACACAAATACCCTGTACAAACCACACATACCACACACATCTACTCAATGAGAATAAATATATCTAATAGGCGGGACGAGCGCATCAAAAATTTCTCTGGCAACATCCAAAATATTTGGCCTCATGTGATAAGAAATTTTTAATCACCCAGGTGAAACGTACGTGGCTGTCACGAAGTCATTTGTGCTCAATTTTCTGCTTCTAGCTTCTTCCTTCATTCACAAGCTATATACGGTTTCACATATAACTGATGCTAGGTGCATACAGCAGAGAACACTACACAATATGTTTGATTTACTAATAACGAAACAGAAATTTAAACATGGGAGTTATTGCCCCGTACACATAAAATATACTCGTACATCCATATAATTATCCTTTAAACCTTTTCAAGTCCTTTCCTTACACGTACTGTACTCAGGTTTTAAACAAGTTAAATTCTGATTCTGAGTCTCATCGAATAAAGGAAAGAACAAGGCGTGAGTATCAAATAAAGATATACCAAGATAGACATGTAATTATATATAGCCTGGTAGGGAGTTCGAATGAGCTTTCGCAGCTAACTTTTAAATTTAACAGACTTTAACTAACGCTAACGTTAACGACCTAGTAATGAAAAGGGAAAACTTGGGTTTCTCACAAGAAACTGTGAAACACACTTGGTAAATTAGGTATGTTC
Organism: Ptenothrix huangshanensis; assembly: GCA_036851915.1. Taxonomy (NCBI): domain Eukaryota; kingdom Metazoa; phylum Arthropoda; class Collembola; order Symphypleona; family Dicyrtomidae; genus Ptenothrix; species Ptenothrix huangshanensis. Next base: position 4,183 of record JAAXYX010003659.1, on the reverse strand, counting down.
AATGTTCAGTGTATAACCAATACTTCAGTAACCAGTTTCCTGCCATATCGGATGCAAGCAACAAACGAAGAGGGGGAATAAGACATGCACGTATGAAACTCGTAACATCATCCATCGCACATTGACATTTTACCTAACATGCACTTTATTTTTAGGCAACGAAATTCCCACATTATTATTATAGCACTCGAATCCGATGGTGAGTCTGAGAGACTGACTGAAGTTCTCTGGTTCAAGAACAACCAGCATCTTGGAGAGGACTGGATTGGAACTGAACTGAACTAAAATCACGAATCTCGCCGACATTTTTCTCACATACCTACATACTTTACAAAGGATGCGGATGGTATTTATCGTTTTCAAGCTCATTACTCACGGAGACACACAGATTATACTTCAATTTCATGTGTACACCCAATTTACATTAATTTCATCTATGTAGGTATATGAAGTTACAAATAGAACTTCATAACTTTACTGCGTGTACAATGAGTATAGTACGGCAATAGCAATAATACAAGCAATTAAAATCAATCCCGTCCTGTCCTGACAGTGAATACAAAACGAGGCAGAATCATAACATAAATTACTGCGTGAGCAAATAAAATAATATCCATCATCCACTATACTAATACTAATTGTGAAATTCGTTTATAGTACATCATCAATGTAAGATATTGCAGACATAGTAGCACTGTTTTTACTGTAGAAAATATTTCGAGGAGGCATTGTATATTATTTATTACCCCTGGTAGGTACCTATGTTAATGTATCGGGGCAATCATGACATGGATGTCTGCAGATATACTCATTGAAACTGAAAGCGACAGTAGTAAACTGAGAAAAGTGGTCTGCATTTACATGTAATTATACAATATACATGCATACATACAAATAGTCGCAGCATGCTTAAAGATATCTACGTAAAATAATTCCTATCGACCACCATATTTCAGTCTCTAGTATTAAACTTACTAACAAACATAAAAATAATTACAAATACCTAGAAGTAGGCAGTAGGCATGCACTTATATACATACAGGAAATACTGCGGGTGCGGACAATGAATAAACTATAACCAATATGATGTGTTATTGGATACTTAGCACAATCAAGTTATCGTGTTATGACTCATACCGTAATCAGAAATTTATGTCTATTCGTCATCAAAGAACTAAACAATTTCTATAAAATTACTTCACACAAATTTCCCCTGCAGTTTCTCCAACGCATTTTCTCGCTACATTAGATTTAGATCCGAGATCCCACAATGAATGGTTTAAGACTTTACTCTCGATGAGAAAAACTGACAATTTAATTGAAACAAAAATAAAAGTAAAGTAGGTATTTTTTAAGCTTTACAAAATGACAAAAACCTGTACCGTGTGGTGAATATTTGTTAAACCCTGAAATTTTAAGCACAACACCAACCTCTTATACCCNTGTAGGTATTTTTTAAGCTTTACAAAATGACAAAAACCTGTACCGTGTGGTGAATATTTGTTAAACCCTGAAATTTTAAGCACAACACCAACCTCTTATACCCCAGCAGTACTTTAACTACCTAGTGACTGTGCATGTAAGCAGACTGTCGACTGTAGACACAGACATTTCTAAATTCCAATCCGTATCCAGGTCTACTTCTGTTTTGAAAACGAAGTAGTAAAAAATAGAAACTGTTAGGTAATGGATCAAAACAATAAACATAATAATAAAAATAAATGAACAAACTAAATTTGATTTTGGACACAATCGTGTGAGTCGATAGCAAAAGCAGAATTCAAATCAACACTAACACTAGCAATAATTAAATTCATGATGACGTTAAACTAAGAAATTGAAGCTAAAACTTGATTTTATTTCTGGTTTAAACCAGTTTTTATTTACAGAAAATTTGTCTCGACTACAGAAACAGAACTTACTCTAACTGCATTATGGAAAATTACATTAATGCACACCAGCACCAGCGCACCTAAAATTAGCGTCAAAAAATGTGTTTACTACCGAAAGCAGTCTGAAAACATACGCGTTAAAATCTTAAATGTCGTTTATATTTTTGACTTCAGCCTCTAGGATACTAATTGGGACAGAAAAAATAAGTAGTCAATAAGTACCCTACCAGTCAGTAACGAAACAAGCAGCTGTTACTGACGCTAAATGCAACGATTTCAAGAAAGCATACTACGACTTTTAACACTAGTACAGTGTTACAGATAGATACGTACGTACTTTAAGTACTTAGGTATTTTATCTAGTATTTGCACTCAAAAGAAAAAGTTGGCAATCTTGGCTCTATTTACTTTCGTTCATTCAGGATAGGGCAAGGGTTTATTATTCTTTGCAGTAATGCAACCTAAGTCTACTAATGGGTAAGACACATGGCACATTTTAACCTACTGTTCGTCTTCGTCCATTCTTTAAAAGAATGTAGGCACACAACTAGCAACTAGAATTTAGCTTGAGATTATGCTGACCAGCCCCTTCTCTGTGATCGTTAAGTATCAGCATCAGTAATCAGCCTCACCATCAACTATCAGCTGCGGCTAGACTAGTGAACGAAGAAGCTACAAAAGTAGCAGCACACAAGTTTGTAGGTACATATAAGAAAAGGCATCGTTTATGCTAAACCTGAATGAAAATGCTACAAATTTTAATTGAGAGAAGCATGGGATACTACAGCTGACGTCAATGAATTCATTAAATTAACATATTCCAATTAGACAGTCAAAGATTCCCTTGCTCCGAATCATTGTCCTACCGAATCATTCAACTTTAAATAATTTGTCATTAACAGTAAAGTTAAATTTTCACAGTCAATGTTCCTTTGTCTTAACTCTTAACTGTGTGATGTAAAAATGCAAACAACACGACTTTGTAATTCTAATTCCATGTAGATATTTACGTAGCCTGTTAGTGCTTTTGAATTAGATGTGAGCAGCCTTCAATGGCTCTATGTAACTTCCAATTCCAACTTCAACCCTGTGGTGTGCCTTGATTATCCTTGACTGTGTCATAAAGAAACGAAAAATTTCTTTCTTCTTTTTTCCACATATACAAGAGATCATGCATTTGATGTTTGGGATTTGGGATTTGCAACTACGCGATGTAAGATAACGACAACATACTTCCGTACGTAGGTATGTAGTAGATGACAAAAAGGATGCTGTTTCTTTATCCCTTTCGGCTCTTCCAAATTGGTTTGGTACCGTTATCGTGACTACACTGCACTACCTCCTGGTGGGATACATACTATTCACCATAATTACACTGAATCTACACATACATTTTCTCTACATATCTACAATTGAGCATTCACAGACAACGGAGATGTCGATGTGGCCCTGCTTTTTAATGTTTGTATTACGTTTTGTATTTTAATGGCCAGCTAGTCTAAAGTCAGATAGCTGCAAAATTCAGGTGATGACATGTAGTACCAAGAGAGGAGTTGTAAAATAACGGTAGAAGCAACGCAACACAACACATTGTAACCAACCAAAATCAACTCAACTCATTCTTTCGAATTTCGAATTCCAAAATTCACCAGGCCAAAGCCCAACTCATTCCAAAAGACAAAACGGTCATTGCAAAATTAAAATGAATTATGAATCATAACGTTACCCTTTAATTTAATCCAAAGTCGATGTCGATGCTTAATATAAACATTCAAATTCCTAGGTTACTGGCGTAGAAGTAGTTGAAGGTTGACGTTGAATGAAATGAAACTGATTCGTTTTCGTACGGACTGGGTCTGGATGTATGAACTTATGTAACTTGACTGGAAATTTGCAGCTGCAATTACGTTCAAATGAAGTAAAATTAAAGACCTTTGAAATATTAAATATCTCTAGAACTTTGAACTGAAAATTATTCGCAGCACTAGACTTGTTACAGGCAGAATATGCAGCATAGACCGTAGAACTTGAGCCGTCGAGTATTAGCAATATAAATTGTAAAGAACTATGCTGAACATTTATAACTATTATTCGAAGTAAGTAGATGTAGTGTTGCAATTGTAATTATTGTAAGTAGTAAACGAAATTCACGAAACTAAAAACAAAGTCAGTCAACAGTAACAGCAACAGTATCAAATATTGCCAATCCTACTCCTATTATTATTATTATTGAAACACACAATACAATCCAAGCAAGCCTTATTATTTTGCACTTGATTCAATGTAATTCT